>JAPMOB010215839.1:0-29615 GCA_029875015.1 Lepomis gibbosus | reverse complement strand
CACGTTATGGTAACAGTGTTTCTGAATGACATCAAACATATCTTTGGCATTTCAGTACTGCAATTCCGTGTTACTTATTAGCCAACATATAAGGCTATCCTAACGTACAGGATCTCTAGGAAGCGATATCATCTGAAACTATCGGACTGCTAATTTATCTTTTGGGCTGCAATACTTGCTCTGTTAATCTGTATTGACAATAAACAGAATTGATCAAATCAATGATATAGTGAATGTCTTACTAACCTCAATACCCAAATCATACCCAGTACATTTTAGACCAAATCTATCTCTCAGAAAAGGCTCTGCTAAATGGAGATTGAAGGCAAACAATAGAGGGAAGTATGACAGGTAGGCCGCCCAATAAAATCTGGTATGAAACATGATGTGGTTTTATCAGAGCAAACATACCCTATTGATGAGGCTCCATACACTCACATGGAGCTAAAGGGTGTGAGTGAAATTGGAATATGCACATTGCTCCTTATTTTTGCAACTTATCAGAGGAATAACACTGAATCAGTTGGCTCTCACAGAGAATAAAAAAATGAACATACATTTACTTTCTAGTGGAGTAGTGCATTCAAGGCTCGGTCTACATATAAGCAAAAATGAGAATAATATATAGTATAATTTCTTATAAAACAATCCCCTTTATGTGCACACACACACACACGCACAAAGAACACAACATGTAGATGGGTACAAAGACAGAACACCTTGTATCAAAACATTAAAAGTGGCCTCAGCTTCCCCTTCTTTTCTGTGCTAATTACCTCTCTCCCATCTCAATCAATAACATGCAAGGTGATTGTCTGGTTAACATTCTCCTTACATCCTTCATCAAACCAGCTGCCAAGCACTCTCTCTCCTCCTCTCTCCGTCTCTCTAACGCCCTCCCTCTCTCATGCACACACATTTCCTCCAGGGGACTAGCTGGAAAGGGGTACAGCAACAGCACACTCAGATACAATCAGGACCACTGATCTAATTCCCTCTTGTCCATCTACACACACATTCAATTTGTTAGGACGCTTAGAGGAGTCTCTGGTGAGGTGTTTGTCTGACTAGATCTTTCTGGCACTGGGCCCCATGGTTTCAGCTAATGTGAGTGCGAGTGTGTGTATGTGTGCATGCACAAATCAATTCCATGTCAAGAAGTGTTTTTCTTCTGATGTTAATCGACTGAATATTCCTCCATACATTGGCCTTTTCGCACTATTGCAAAGCAGTGTTAACAAGAAAAACAGCCCAACAAAGTTAACGGCCAAGAATAACACATGCAGCATATGAGAGGTCCCTCTAAAGTATGCTTCAAAAATCCAGTCAGTGGTAAACCCTTTAATAGTGCCGCACATTAAAAACTTGTCACTGCATGCCAGCCAGCCTGCCTGCTGGTCCACCAACAAGGTGACTTCCCCTCCCTCAGAGAAGTATATAGGTCATTCACTCTCTTTGCTTATGAAACCAGAGCAGACAGGCCAGGCTGCAATGACTGTGCACCAACGGCTGCCAGTAGCCCAGAACTAAACACAGCCTACCAAACATTCCCAAATCAGGCTGTTTTAGCAGACATGTTAGCCTATAGTTTGTCAGCGGGCATGAATAATAATGGAAATACAGCTTAATGAGCTTCAGAGAATTACAGAATGACATACAACAAAGGTCTCCAGTCAGAATCAAAATTGGGACATTGCGGCTAAATGGTGTGCATCTGTCACCACTAGGCCACGAGGACACGGCAAATGAATTTCCTCTTTGTTTGGCTTGTCATTTTCATGGCTTAAAATATTCTGAGGTTGCAATTTCTGTCTATTTTAATGAGGGCTTAAATGGTGATGTACCACTGGAAGTAACATCTTGTTAAGGCCAGCAGTTCAAACTGTTAAGTCCCGCATGCAGAACCTTGTGTCACCTTTCATCTCATACTGAAAACACAAAGCTAGACTGCAGAAAAGGCACATTTGCAGAGATAATGTTAACTTAGCACAGATGTCCATTTTAGAAAACTCCAATGTTCAGGATGTTTTACACACAAATAATCCTATATAATAACCATAACAATATCTCTAAAAATAATGTGTGTGGCTCCCTAAAAAGTTCTGCAGTTATGTGTAGGCTATGTGTGTGAACTGGGACTGGGACTTTTTTTTCTTGACCCCGGTCTTCCCTATTTCTGGGTACAGTCTCAGACTAACTCAATGGGACTGACTGCACAGATCAAAGGTCTCATTCTTCGCTCCAGTTGTTGCTTTTTTCCCTTCCTACAGAAACCCCAGGGCAGCGGTTTCATTGTTCTCTGTGTCCTTTCATCTTTAAAGATAACACACAAAGCTAACAACTGATTTAGTTGCTGTTTATTTCCCATGAGGATACAGATGAGTGCAACTACACAATGCCTGTTTCTTCTCACCAAAATGTACAAGGAGAAATTTGTATCTCCAACTAACTCTTGCTGCCCTCTTCACCGTTTCCCAGACCAACATGCTGCTTAGAGAAGATATTAATGAAACGACAAAGGAAATTAAATGTGAGAGCTTGAAACCAGACGAAGCCCATTGTGCCCACTAAAATGTTTGAGGACCAAACCACAGGACAGATGTTCAGGCTCAAATTGGCCTCATGCTTTTCTGCAAATAATTCAGATGTCACACTGGGAGCATTCTCCAAATGGTTCAAATATCTCCACCCTCTCTCAGCTGTGGAAGGAATTCTAAATCAGCGAGAGCTAAGACCAGACAGGATGATTTATTAAGATTTATTAGAATCTGGAAATATTACACTTGATAATTAAGGAAGTCATTTGAAGCAGCTTTCCTGTTTTTTCTTTCCTTCGGTCTGAGTTCATAATCACCATAAGCGTAAACAGGTCAATATGGGTCACAAGAAATGGTCAGAAGTCATCCAAGCGTGGCATAACTAGAACAATTAGTCGCCACAGAAACAGAGCATGTAGTCGAAGAAAACTGACAAATTAGAGATACAGAGGAAGTCAAGGGGGCTGTAGTTATTCTGAGGTTATCAAGATAACATCATTATAGGTGAATAATGGGCCGTGAGTTGGCTGTATGATGGAGGACAGCAGGGCCCATGGGTAAGAATGAACCCTGTGACCCTAATAAGTACATTAGCATGACAGAGTCAGTAAACAAGGGCCTGAACCACAGAGAGAGTTCTGTTGTATAGAAATATAATGTCTTTGTCATGCATGTAACACTCTCTGCCACAAAAAAATACACACTTGTGAACTGTATTTACACTGCTGTGGACCAACCGCCCACTGGAAAGATACATTTGTGTGCGCATTTGAGTAGACGCACTGACTCGTTCATTCTAGAGGCTGTTATCACAGGGATAGTTCAGACAAGTACCACAGCCTCCCTGAACCTGTCCCTCATGAAAGAGAAGCATCCTTGACTCTGCAAAAAAATAAAATATTAAAAAAATGGTACAGTACCTCTCCACAGTCTGGCCTACAATATTTATGTAATGCACACCTTGGCATGCTGAAAAACCTTAAGCTAGACCAGTTCAAAGAATATTTATGTAACACACAACTTGGCACATTGGAAAGGTAGATTAGTTTAAACACGCTGAGATGTAGAGAAAGAGAAATAGGACAAAATGGCTTACATAACCATGAGCAGACAGTATAAACATTATGTTGACACCCACTCACCGCCTCTCAAAGAGAGAGAGGTCTTATGGGTAGTGTTAGAGAGCCACCAGGGATTTATTTTTCCTGGTGAAGGTGACCCTGGCATTGGGCAGAGTACCTGAGCATACAGAAATATGAGATTTCCTCTTTGTGTGGCTTGTGTTACACTTGTGTTAAGGTTACAGTATAATCTACTCTGACTGGCTGCCACTTACGGTTAAGAAAAAAAAATCGTAACCTTAAAATGTTGTGCATGAGAGTTTCATACATCCCCACATGGATAAAGACTTAAAATACAAGGCAAATGAGATCATTTCACCATCAAATAATATGTAGTTCACAGCAGAAATGGCAAATTTGCTTTCTGGTATGGTGGAATCTGGTATCCCAGCTGTGATTGCATTCCTTGTTTAAAATTCCAAGCTGTTGTGTTGTCTCCCCTCCAACGCTTGTGCCTACAAACTTTTAGTGACCTTGCCCATAACAGTAAATCATGATTATCTTTCTCCTATAAATCCACTGTTTTGAGTGTAAACAAAAAAATGAGACAAGTCACGGAAATGCACGCATGTACACACACACACACACTCTCGGCCCTCTTTAGGGAGTTGATAGAGGCTCGGTCTATGGGTGGAACAAGACTACACTATCATTCTGATCTACAAACAGTACCCAGTTTGTACTCAACATGTCTGAAGCTGTACCTGTCTTTGACTTTAATAAAACAACTTTATAGCCACTCTTTGCTGAACTTTGACCTTTTCTTCAGTATGCAGCTGCAGCTGAATGACCTAGGGGTCTTACTGAGACAGTAGATACCTGTAAAGCAGCAGGAGTATAACTCAGCTGCTTTTAACTACCAAGTTATTTGACCATTTCAACTGTACCTAAATCACTCACTGGCACACATAGTGAATCAAATTAATCACCTGAGATAGTTTGGCTAAATGGTATAGCACACAGGGATGAATCTCAGGGAGATGTGGCAGGGTGTTATTATCTGTTGGGGAGGCTTATTGTGGCGGGAAAGTCCCATAATTCATGCCTGTCAAGGGCAGTGAGCGAGAGATCACATCCATACAGTACAAAATTAGGCATGGGATCCCACTGCATGCCTACAGCTTCGTTTGTGTGGCACGACATACTTACTCTGTGTGAACACTAACTTGTTGCTAATAAATGCTGGTATCCATGTTTCTCATACTTCTCAAACTGCACACAAAAACTGCAGCAGTCTTAAAATTTATAAAATATTTTACATAATGCCACAACAAGGAAAGTAAACAGTTCCTATACAGTTTATGAGGTCAACACGCCCACTCGTTCATTTCTGACCACATGCGGTCTACAAAGTTCATTTATACACAAGCCACGAATCAGGGCAAATATCTCCAATACTGCAAGGAATTCAATTTAGATGGATCTTGCATATGAGCTGTGCAAATAATGTATCTGTATAAGGCTGAGAAGAAGCCTTATAGGTGTACATCCCACACATTAGCTTGGATACCTCAAAAACTTTCTCCATTTAGAGAGACATTTTTCTGAGCTAGATGTGCAAAACAACAACCCTGCAAAATGCAAGTAACATGAACACATTAGAATACAAAACAACACAACTACGACCTTGACTACTGTACGCTCAAGTCATCCCAATGAAAACAACCCTGAAGTTCATTAATGCAGCAGCCACAGCAAATCTCCTGGTCAAGTCCTGCACCACTGTTTTGATGAACTGGGACAAATGTGTCTTTACTTCCTTAAAGAAGTTATGTTCTCATGTGGTCCTCACACTGTTGCTAATCCCAAAAGTTTCTATTTGTAGCACCAAGTTTCCAAGATCCTTTGCTGAAAACAGAACCGGCCACGAAACAGCTGGGAACACAATTCAGCTGACATGTTGAGAAATGCATTGTAGGGCATCAGGTTGATTTCCAGGCATGGGAAATCGAGAAACAATGCAAACAAGAGGCCGGTGATAAACACTATGTTTAACACATGAAGGAACATGAAATACCAGCTCAGTGACTTAAATCATATTTCCCTCCTGAACATAAACCTACATGATAACAACAAAAATAAGCACGGTAGTTGGCTTAAATCTAACTAAATACACAAGAAGGAGCCTGTTTTCACCACCTTTGTGAAAGTGTCTGACAATGTACTCTAATCTATCTTACTACCACGAACATAAACACAAATGGACCACTTCAAAGCTATGCTGCTAGAACTGGTTTTGTTCTAGATCCAAATCCTTTGATTTCAGTGGAATGGATGAACTCTAGACCTGCCCTCCCCTGGTGTTCATGTTTTTCAACTGTATTTACTGCTTACTATGCTTTCTCCCACCACCTCCATGCAACACCTGGCTCCTTACAAATGTGTCTATAGCCAGGTTCGGGTCCTGTTGCCTGTACAGCAGGTGACCTCCAAACTCAGCTTAGAGGCCCTGGGACAAATGAGAAAAACAAATCCCTAGAGAGGGAGATTATCTTAAAGGGATCAGCCCTGACCTGAGCCACCTCCACGCCACATACTCCTTACCTCTGTTTTCCACTTTCTAGAAACAGTTAGCACACAGCCGACTCCTATTTACCCCTCACCTTGTTACAGTTAAGTATAAGAAGGGTCTAGTCAGTAGGATTATGGTACACTATAAGCTAGACGTTGGTATTTCCACTCTAAAACCTTAAAAACAAATGAACGAAGCTCGTGGGTCCGGAGATATCGAATGTGCCAAAAAATATCTTATTCAAAAGGCAACCTTTACCTCTCCCATGTGATTCAAAAAGGCCTCACCCTGAATGTAGGTTAATGTACACTGGCGCTGACACATGTTGCCAGCAACCCTACGCATTAGCTGTCACATGCGATCATCCTCAACACCCACCAGTCATTTACAATTCTGCTGGAACAAACATAGACGAAGAGCAGGCAGGGAGACCAGTCTGTGCAAAGAGGAAACACTGTACACAGAAACCACAATACATTAATATACATACTGAGGGGATAAAGTTAACTATGCGACTGCCAAGTGGATGTGCCTGGAGTGTTTATTGTATGTATAGTTTATAGTTTAGTGGCTGACTAAAGTCACAGGGTATGAAACCACAACCTCAAAAGTGGGCTGTGCATGGGAGCCAAAGCCAAGTATCTGGTTGGCACAGATCCAGGTGGTTAGCACTATGGCAGCACATTCTGCATGTTAGCTCAAGGACTGCTGAGAACTGCTCTCCAGTCAGCCTCTCTATAGTATCTGACAGGTTCAACAGCAGAGGAGCTGTCGTATACCCAGCTAGTGATCTTGCCGGTGCTCAGGGGCAGTAAAGCGGGGGAAAGAAGCTATGATGATTGCAAGGTCCCTGCGCTGACAAGGGGCCTCAAAAATACTACATGAACATAGAACATTACTTAACTGATGAAATGACTAATATAATATTTTAGCTCATTAGAATTTCAGAAATAAATTATGTTGCGTTTGTCCATTCCTTTATTGATAAAATCATCCAGGTAGCCTGCCATATCATACCCCTGATGACATACATTGAATGGTTCAGTCCTGCCTAGCTACACTCACGAGTCAGCAATGGTGGAAACTAATTGATAGCCTGTCTTGGTGAAGCCCAGTGTTGTCTGTACAGAATGCTAAAATCAGGGTGCCAGAAATAGAAAGACAGGCAGAAAAGGTCTGTTAAAGGGGCGACAATTTTGTTACACAGCCACGTTAGCAGTTTGTTAATATCCTGGCTTAAGGTTGAATTCAGTTGCAACCCTCCTCTGCTTCTGCCAGAGCAGAGATCATTCAAAATAATTAAATCATTATTATCACAAATAATAATAGCAGTGCATTTAAGGTAGCGTCTTTAATTTTAACCCCAAGTATGGAGGTAAGATTTTCTCTGACTGAATAATTGGATTTCAATCAATACACTGCAGTGGACTACTTTCAACCAAATAATCAGAGTGACAATAGCATCAAATTACATAAAGTAGTTCTTCAAATATATTACTATATTATAGTATACCAGTTTCTTACAGCAATGTGACCTACATGAGTGATCTATGGGACTCAATATTATGTTCTTTCATGGGATCTCTGGTGGCACCCCTGCCTGCGCTCAGCGCTTGGTCTAAACTGCTGCTGACAGCATCTGTCAGGAGCCAATCAATCAACAAATATGTGCAAACGAAACACCAACAACACAACTACAGAAATATAGATTTTTAGAAGCTTTCTGCAAATCATTTTTTGGGTTAAATTTTTTTGTATAAATAGCATTTCTGTACATAAATCCTGGTAGCAGGTGTAAAAGCAGATTGGTTAGCTTTTAATTCCATAATCAGTTGTTTTACAAGTGCATTTTTGATTGGTTCAATAAAACTCTACAAAATATTCTGCTGTTATGGTGATCTGAGTATGGTGGTGTTGCTGAGTATGAGGATAATGGCCATTCCAAATACAATGAATGGTCCAACAGGATTATGACTACAGTTTGTCCAGCATCATCAGCGCTGCTAATTGTAAAGCTCGACATTATTTTACTAAAAGGTCAAATTTAAGATTCTGACCTCAAAATTACAAAAGGTCCCAACCATGCTGTACAAAATGGAAAAGAAAAATAAAGGTAGAGGGAAAAGATGCGCATGCATATGGTGCATACGCAAGCACACACATAGACACACACACATGTTGGGCCAAACGAAATGTGTCTGTGCAATGACCTTTTTCAAATTCAGTGTGTTCACCTCCAAAGGATTACAGGCCCAGATGGCCACTGGATGAACAATGCAATACCTGCTGGGGATCATAGCGCAATTAGGTTATCGTAAAAAGAAATATATACCTGCAAACAGAAAAACCTCATTCTACACAATGAACTATCAAAGGAACACATAGGTATGTGCTGACTAATCTAACTCCCAGCTAACTCTGACCACAGCCATAGTATAATCTAACCGTTTAATCTATACTACACCTTCATCAGGTATGAATGGCTTCCTGAAATGTCTTATTGTAAGCAGGACAATATTATATGTTTCCTTTTGCAAAGGAACATGGTAGTCAGGTCCAAACTGTGTGATTGAATTGTCTGCATTTGCAACACTGAAGTATCTAGTGTCATGTTTGTGTGAAGCTGTTTTACTTTGTTGTTGCTGTTATGCAGTTAACACGTTTTAACCAAACAGGTAAAGTAAAATCAAATACTGTATATCATTTACTGAAGTGATGAAGTTAGCCTACACCAGCATAGTCATCAGAACAGGTGCAAGATCGACATTTCTTAATTTTCTCATTTCAGACAAAATGCCCCATATGCCCCTGAAATTTGACTAGATTGGCCTTAACAAATGGAAACTCGACTACTGACTGATTTCAGACAGCATGGCTTTCTTGAAAAGGGATACAGGACGCCAATGTTTTTTCTACAACTGCTCCCAAGGGATACAGCTTGGATAGCATGTCTGCATCTCCCACATGTCTACCTCCTGCATCTCTATCAGAAGGCATGCACCAGGCCTTGGCCATCACCACACAATGCCCAGACTTGCCTTAACACCAAAGTTTTTTTTTGTTTGTGTGTGTGTGTGTGTGTGTGTGTGTGTGTGTGTGTGTGTGTGTGTGTGTGTGTGTGTGTGTCGCACAAAGAGAGTGTTGGCTATGTATAGACAGAATGAGAAGGAGAGGGAGAGCAATGGGGACATAAAAATCAAAAGAGAGAGGCTGTTTTTACCAACTGTTGTCAACTCTCATCCATCCCTCTCATCATCATTGTACTTATATGTAACAAATTCCTCTTCAAACAAAAGAGGTTAAAAATAACATCAGTCACTGTAACCTTGGCTCAGGTGAGAGCTGCCTCACAGGTATGGCTGACTATTGATGTATATTTAATAAGGTGAAAGATTTGCAGTGGTGCATGTGGCTGCCCTTTCAGAGCAGGCGCCCATGTCACCTTTTTGGACCGGACAATTCCAGGGATGTCAGCAATGGTGATGCAGACAGGAGGAGTACAGCAAATAGCGGGATAAAGCACAGAATGTGACAGGACTGCTAAAGGAAGCAAGAGCAAAATTCTTGTATTCTTACATCCACAGATACTGACTTATTTGGTTGCTGATTGTGACAGGCTTCAAAATATATACAAACCTCCAATGTATGGATTTGCTTTTTTCTGCATTATGTTTCATTTTAATCTGAATCCCTTGAGTTTTTAAGTGTTGTACAGAAAAAATAAGAAATTGTAAGATGCCACCTTGGGCTCTAGGAATTTGTAAAGGGTTTATGTCATTATTGTTTGGTATTTTATAGATTGCACTGTCAATTCATCTTTATAATAATTTCACGTACAGCCCTAGAGTGTATTGTCACAATATGATTCTACTAAAGTTTAATAAGAATTGAATAGAGCTGATTTATGGATAAGCTGATCGATTTTAAAACACAAATGCAAAATATTTTCTTTCTATTCTATTCCTCAAATGTGAGAATTTTCTGCTTATTTTTGGGTTTTAGAGGGTTGGTTGTGAAAAACAAGATATTTGAAAATGCAAGGTTTGGCATTAGGAAACTTTACTGTGACAAACTGAGATTTTTCTCAATTTTCTGACATTTTATAGACCAAAACATTAATCAGCAGGAAATGAAATGGCACTGCTCATTATCCGACTGAACTGTCCTTGCCCTCTTTCTTCAGGCTACCAGTCACATGCGCACAAATATATTCATCAACATACAGTTGTAGGCACATACACACACACATATGTACCATTTCCCTTCACGTTGTAATTCCCTTCACGCTGCACTTTTAATAAATCATAACATCAGGCTTTGCCACTAAGAAGCCCTGTTCAAATAAAACATTCGCCCAACCAAATACTCCTGGGGCTCAAAATATCTCCCACATTTTCCATCTGAGGGAAATACTGTCGATTCAGAGGTTTCTCTGCTTCCTCTCTCTCTCTGTTGCTCTACCCCTCACTGTCTTGTGTATACACTGCATCTCATTGTTTGAGGTGTACGAAACTCTGAAGATTAGGGTAAATACATGACATGTTGAGCTTATCGCATAAATATTTAAGAATGTGAGACATGTCTCAGGTGGAGAGAGGAGGAGAAACATCTTATGTATGTAGAGTGTCTTATTTGAGAGGTGCATGAGGGTGATGGTTTACTTATGAAGAGGAAAATTAAAGGAATTGTATTGTATTTCTAGAGATGGATCTCTTTCTTAAAAGGAGACTGGTCGTCCAACCTGGGTTGGAACATATTTTAATTACTTTTTTGTGAGCAGGAGTTTAGTCTCAAGTGACATACTGAGCTCTTAAACAGGAGGCTATGGGGATTTACACAGTGAACAAAGGATTCCCTATTGAAACACTGGCTTTGTGCAGCAGAAAAGCAGCTTGTAGCTCTACATTTTCTATCTATTCGCTGTTCTGCTTCATGTTGCGAAACCCGCCAGTGCTAATGAGTACGCTTTATAAGAGGAAATAGAGCGTAATTGGTTTTTCTGAGTGAAACAAAGACATGGGTGGAATAGGGAAAGATGTTTGTCAATCTCACATCAAGCATATACCTTCAACCGTGACCTGACTGGCACTCTACAACCAGATTTCTGACACCATATACCGTGTAGAACGTTGACGGCCTCTCAATGTGCCACTGACTCCTCTTTATGTACTCTGCCCCCAGGGTCTGTCTGTCCACAGAGGCTTTATATGAGAAAGCCTGTCATAACAGCCATGTTAGAGTGTGAGACATGCCCATTTCACTGGGATCCCTGGCCAAAGCATACAAACTCTGGTTACTGTAAATTCAGAAGAAGTGCCAGGCTGCTCTGAACAGATCTGTCACCACCAAATCCCCTTGGGAAACAGTGGTCATAATTTCCATTTAACACCTATGCTCCTACACAAACACGTTACGGTTTATAGCATTGTAAAGCCTATCTAAAAGAGGCATATTTTTCTGTTTTATAGGCTAAAATAATGAAGCAAAAAGGTCCAAACCTTGAGGACTGCTGATGTGCTGTCGATGATGAAGGATTCTCTACTGTTCTAAATAAATCAGCAACTGGCTATTCCTGTTTAATGTACACAGAAAAAGGGATTTGTATACTGTGTTTAATTTTATTTATGTCCCTCTCTCCAAAGTATCTAGCTTAGGATCCAAAACGCTCTAGCAAAACGCTTAACAGCACTATGTAAATGTTTCCTCACCAGATTTAAAGAGGTGGTATTATGCTTTTCGGCTTTTTCCCTCTCCTTTATTAAGTTTGTATTTTTGTTGCGCATGTGATAGGTTTGCAGTGAAAACGCCCCCAAAGTCCACCCCAAAGGGAGTTCCCATCTCCCACAGAAAACACTGCTTTAAAGCGAGAAAACAGCTCGTTTGTAGTCTAGCCGCTTCCCTTTCATCCCTATGACATCACAGGGATGAAAGCCAAATGCGCCTCATATAGCACTCGCCAAGGCTACTCCGACATGCCCTCAAAAACACCACTGCCTCTTCCACCCTTCTCTGCCTCTGATTGGCTATCTCCAGCTTTTCACTTACCCTCCCTTCTCTGCTTCGGATTGGCTAGTAGTCCTTAACTAGGAACTGAGTATGTGCAACTCCCAAAAAAGATAATTTAGAGACAAGATGTATCACTCCATAGCTAAAACGAATCACAGGGTGAAAAGAGGAGCTGCAGCAATGTGCAGTAGGAAAAAAAATATTGTGTTTTTTTAAAATTAAACCATGTAAACCTGTTCTGGTACAACGCCTAAATAGGATTTTGAGCATGAAAATGAGCATAATACCACCTCTTAAAGTTTTTAAGCACTGCAATGTATACAATTTTACTAAACCTTGTTAACCATGTTAACCACTTTGTCAGTGTTTGAGCTCCTTCTTCTACGTTCTTTGCTGAATTGATTGAACATGCTGCTGAAAGGTCCTTAACCCCGCGGCTGCTCTTTCACCGTGCCTCTGTAAACTCTCCTGCTTTCTCAGTAGTCTCGTCAGAGCTTCTCTACTCCTTCACATCTCCTCTCTTTTCCAAAACTCAGACTCCCACACAAACACACACACTGCGTGCATTATCCCTGTAATCTTTCCCTCCTGCTGAGCAACGTCTTCTAATTTATGTGGATTAGAGCCATTTGTTGCAGAAGGCAAAGTGTGCCATTGTGGAGCCAAACATCAACATTAGCCTCGTGCTGGAGACATACATCTTCTGTATTACATAGGCATTTTAAAAAATCCATACATGTTTAGCTGAACTGTCTCTTCAAACTCATTGCACCCTAAAGCCCCTTTGTGCCCGGGTTGAACGCACAAAGGACTATTTAAACTTGTTTTTGTTGTGATAGCATCAGTTGTTATTAACGAGGAGCAAATACTGCGTAAATGAATCTGTCTGAGCTCCTCGCCCTCTGCCATCAATCAGAAGTAATACGCTCACTGTTGATTTAATAGTGTTAGAATGGCTGCCATAGGGCAGTACAGTGCTATTATACTTCATGTCATTCACTAAAAAGTATTTGTTAACAGGGCCTGTTCTTTATTCTTTTGTCCCCCTTTCCTTACCTGCACTTGAAACCTGACTCACATGGAAGAGGAGTGAGAAACAGTGAAAGAATTTAACCATCCCTTGCAGCCACAGCTTATGAAGCTGTTCCAACAGTCTCGCACCCTTGGGAGCCACTCTAGTCACACCAAATCTATCCAGAGAGACAACAGTGGACTAACAGTAAGCATAGGTTGTTTCAGGTCTGTCTGTGCAGCATTAGCATGTATTCCCTTGGTCTTTGGCCAGGGTAACAAGAAATTCAATTTCCTCGTTTCTGGTCCACTGAAATCAATTGGCGCAGTTAGGAACAGCAGAGTGTGAATGATACAGACTAATTCTCTTGGAGAGGGAGGTTAATGTGAAGTGCACAAGGTCAGTGCATTTATAAAGGTAACTTTGGCTTTGCCTGTGACTTTCTCCTCTGTTTTGTTCCCCTCTGTCTTTTTCTTCCTCTCACATGAACACACACACAGCCGCAGAGTCCCTTAGTGGTTTCTTTCTCCTTCACTCGTTCACTCTCCCCTTCTCCCTCTCTGTCTCGTTCTCTCTCCCACATAGGTTATCTCACACAGTCTCACTCTCTTTCTGCAGGCTAAAGGAGTGTCTCTTTATACATCATAGGGGCTCAGGGAAAGCTGTGCTGCAATAATTGGATTATTGAGCAATCGGCAAACAAACATAAGACACAAGGCACAGGATCAATATGGAACGCTTGCATCATTTGAGGTGGTCAAAAGCAATCAAAGTGGTGGCAGTGAATAAAGCCGTCAAACAACTTGCTGTTCAGGATTAGTGAGTTTAAGAAGAAATTGTGGTGAGATGTCAATAATTCCTTATTAAATCTTTCTTGTACGCAGACACTCCCTGCCTTGCTCAGTCTGGTGAATTTGGATGAATGTATGTCGCGAAGCTTAAACTGATCCCAGCAGTGAGCAACACAGTCTGTCTGTGGTCAGTGAAATAGCTTTGGGTTTCTATTGCGTATTAATGTCCAGATGGCCAGTGGTGTAGTAATCTGCTGCACTTCCTGTTTACAGCCAGGTAGTGCTATAAACTGGCTAAATATAACAGCAGCTTCACTGAATGGCAGCAGAAACTGTGGAAGCTCTGGTAAAAGTTTCATACTAGAATGCAGTCAATGATTAGCCTGACATCACCAGACCAATTTGCAAATTTGCAAAATAGTTTGGAACATCCTGGAATCAAAGCAACGAAACGTGTCGTGTGACCAGTAAGCCTTAATATAATTTAAATAGGTAAGTTGTCGTGAAGGCCGGCGTGGTGGTGCAGTGGTTAGCACTGTCGCCTCACAGCAAGAAGGTCATGCCCTGCCGGTTGCCCCAGCCTTTCTGTGTAGAGTTTGCGTGGGTTCTCTCCAGTTGCTCTGGTCCTCCCACCATTCAAAGACATGCAGGCTAGGTTAATTGGTGTCTCTAAATTGTCCCTAGATGTGAATGTGAGTGTGAGTGGTTGTTTGTCTTTATGTGACCCGGCGATGGACTGGCGACCTGTCCAGGGTGTACCCCGCCTTTCACCCAATGTCAGCTGGAATAGGCTCCAGCCCCCCCCACGACCCTGTACAGAGGATAAGCAGTTGACAATGGATGGAAGTTGTCTTGAAGGTGGAAATTAGCTATAGAGACCAAAGCTGGAATTTTAACATTGCAGTATTTGGAGATTGAGTTGCTTGTGGTGCCAACCTCAAGTTACCATTTAATGAACTGCAGTTTTTGATGCTTTCGTGTGGGCATTATATTAATGCTGAGCAATATTAGATAAACGGTTGTGATTGGCCCGACCCGAGCCAGGTCGGCTGGAAATCTGTCTGAAGGGAGGGGGACCAGATGCAAGTGCCGGGTCAAATAAAATACAACCTCGCAGATTGGTCTGGTTTCCAGGTTAGTCAATGATAATGATTCAGTTACGTTTTCAGTAATTTTTAGAAGGCTTTAAACAAAGGATTACTTTCGTTGTATTTTAATCTGCTGAATATTTTTTGATTCATTATTATATAGTTTTAGTATTTATTTTGAAAATAATTCACTTCAGACTCCCAGAGCTCAAAGTGGCTTCAAATGTCTTTTGTCCGACAGTGCTACAATATTCCTAGGGTTCTGGGTTAAGATTAACGCAAATAGTCACTACATCACCAAGCTTTTAGGACTTCTACGATTTTGCAATGATACACAGATGAATTTTTGCTGTGCCATGGTGTGACTGAGCCTTAAGAAAACCAGCAAATATTCACTTTTGAAAGGCTGGAGACCATTTTTGGCAAAAAAACTGCTTGTTATGTCTAGCCAACAGTCCCACATCCAAAGATCTTCAATTTAGAATGACCTAAAATTAATTAATACACCAATTAATCATTTGAGTAACTCAAATGATTTAGTAATTAGTAATTGTACTTCTATCTATCTATTAATTGGGTAATTAATAGCTTAAGCTAAATCTTTACATTGCCCATGTACCAGTCAGATGTAGGTAATAATTAATAAATAATAAAGTTAAAGTGAGCATATTTATTTATAGATTTCCAGATTAGAACATCACATTTCAGTACTCTGTCTAGTGTAGAAGCCTGCAAGCCCAAAAAACAAACCACTGTTCCCCTTGAGATCCTCTAAAACAACACCATATCATGCAGTAAATAGCTTTATACAGTACATTATGCATCCACACTGTATATGAGTTCCACTATAAAATCAAAAATTACTTGTGAATTCTGAATATGCGTGCAGTTATACCAAGAGCTTTTTCTAGGTCAGGTGAATAAACATTGCCAGTCTTGCATACTTCCTTTAGCAGCAGACAACAGGGGGGAAAAAGAAGACTTTCTCCAAAGTTTGCGAAGGGAACCTGTTTCACTAGCCCTGAACTTCTGGTGTGGAACGTAAAAGTTGAGCTCCTGCCCGCCTGTCATGTTGTGGCAAGGAGGGTGTCGATAAAAATGTTACATTGGAATTGACATGCTGGCAGTCTTTCGAACAAAAGTCCCGCACTGTCATTTTGTTTTACCGTCTCTCTGAGCACACAGTCACAGAGACCCTCTCACTGGTTTCTTTCTTCTGCTTCCTCACCATCTTTCCTTCTCTGTTTCTCCCCCCTCTCTCTGTCTCCCTCCCCCTCACTCTTTTTCTCCCTCTCTTTAAAACCCTTATAACATCCTCCGGATTTAAGAGCTTAAATGTCAGTCTCTTGATATGAGTGCCATTCAGATTAAGCGCCTTAAATACGATGTAAATGTATAAATGTAGGCCAATGAGTGGGCACCATTCAATCCAATTAGCCGTAATGAAGGCAGTCTCAAGGAATCTCAAAAGCAATAATTTCTAATCATTTTCTGTGGCTTATTGACTATTACACTCCACAGACAGACAGCTGAATACATTCTACCTTCATATAGAATTTTGGACATTCATATTATTACTGTGTAACTGTGTACTGTGTGCTCAGTCTGAGATATTTCACATTAGAGATGCAATGATCAGTCATTTAGCAAATGGACAGAAAATGTATTGATTTAATAATTATTTAATTGTTTTCACATTGAGCACATGCTTCTCAAAGTTTTTCTGTCTAAACTAAATATATATAAAATATATAACGAAACCTATCTATTATTGATGATCATTATCAACAGCAAACTCAATGTAGAAACATAGGGCTGGCACTAGCCACCACGTGTGCGAGCCGAAGCAGTTCAGAAAGGTAGCTCCTACATTTAGGTCCCCTTACCTTAACAAACTAGTAATTTTAACCCAAAATACGATGTTTCTCTAAACTTAAAGGGCAATTCCGTAATTTTTAAACCTTTTCTTTTTATATTTTTTGATACACAACTGACTAACAGGTACGAAACGTTTTTGAATTGGCCCAGTAGATGGCTGTTAGTTAGTAAATCATCTTAAGCTGGTTATACAATGTACGACTTGAGCCCGTTTGTGACCTCAAAATTTAACTTTTTGGTCAGTTATTGCCAGACTGTCACAGTTGAAACAGAGCCACGAGTCGATTCCCCACAACGGGTGCAATTCTTTCTGAAAGCCCCTGCGCAAAGTGGCTACATTTCACCAAATTCATTGATTCGTTCTCTCAAAGATGTACTTTTTAAATTAGTTTGGTTTTTAATTACTTTGAATTTGTTCTGTTAGTGATTTCATCATTCATTCATGGGGAACACTCGTATACATACACCAGTATGGGCTGTAGCTATCTATATAGCAGTTGGAGTGTGTGTCTGTGCACGTGCACTGTGTCTGCCAATGGAAGCCTCAATTTTTGGAGAATCAAATATTAGTAGGCTGCATTGATTTTGGAATGAACCTCTACGTTCTTATGTGAGCTCAGTCTTCCTGCCAAGTTTGTCTGGTCTGTCTACTCGCTCTTCCTTTCCAAGCAGCAGTCTTTTCCCTTAACTGTGTTTGTTGTGCAGAGTAGCAATCGCTCTGTATATCCACTTTCTTTCTTGTCTCTCTCTCTCTGATGATATTAGGAGAACTCAGACTCTGTGATAAAAACATATTAAAATCCAGCATTTTAACAAGTGCTAACCACTCTATGCAATTGTTATTTTGTTTTGTTATGCTCGTTCACTCAACTTAAAAATATCAAAGTTAAACTAAATCTTCGCCTGCAATGCTTCAGCTAAAGTGGCAGATAGACAGGCTTTGGCTGAAACATGTTTAAAAATAATACATTTCGTGGCAATGTCTCCCAAGTCACTGGCTACCAGCCAATCGGAAGATGACAGGAAGGACAAGAGACTTTGTTTGCACTGTGCGCTTCACTCCCTTTAGGCATCCTCTGTAAAGGGTATTTCCCCTTGCTGTAAAATAAACAGCCTACTGTACATGGCTTAATGCTTTTTGAGTGGTCCTACAGTGCACAAGAACAAACCATCAATTCATTCAGACTTATTGAACTGACCCTTATCGCATGAAAGTAACTGCAACCATTTGTACTCACAAACGGTGCAGAGAAATGTCGACGTTCCATGTTTTCAAACATAATGATTTGATTATTATAAAACATGATTCATTTGCTGGACTAACTCATGTTTCCATAATTAAAAAGAAGAGGACAAGTTCAATGAGGTGTGGGTTGATGTGTGGGGGATTATGTATGGTCATGTTGTACATTATTGAGACTTTCTGAAATGGGACTCAGACATGCCCTTTCCCTCTGCCCTTTTGTTTCTCTTTCTGCTTATCTCAGATCATCGTCTTTCCCTCTCTGTCCATCCCAGCTCTTTATCTGTTTCTGCCTCTCTTGCTTTTATTCCTCTCAGTTTTCTTTTTACTGTAAATCTAAGATTCTCAGAGGGACACTGACATAAACCAAATGAAACACTCTCAGTTATTTTGGTGTTTCAGTTTTAAGTTGCTTCTGTAATTAATGACAAATGAAGGCTTTTTAAAAATATTATAGAGAGTTTAATTTTAAGCTGAGTCTGTACTGTGCGTGCATATACAGTATACCACTGTACACACAAGAGAATGTAATATTGTAGAATATTTTATACACAATTCTTTAATCTACATTATTGCTCTTTCATCAAGATAATTAACATTTTTGTCCAGATGTTAATGTTCTTGCACAATGTATACAATGTATACATGTATCAGCCATATGAAACAAGCTAACATTGAATTAAGAAATTCCCAAACAATATGTATTTGGATTGTTCAGGCTTATGAAGCATATGGACATTTTGTAGCCCTGACGTGTGTTGAAAGTTATCTTGCATACCTCCAAGTAGGGCTGGGCAATAAAACAATAATGATAATTATCGCAATGTGATTTCCTCAATAACAATAACAAATGTTCAATATATTGTCAATAAATATTTAATATTTAATTAATTAGAATCACAAATGAATTAGCACTTAATTTTTATATAAAAATGTTTTATTTTGTTGAGGAAAGGGGAAAATAGATTTACTAATCATATTTTTTGATTTTATCATAGTTGTTTTGAATATTCTAGCTCAGATATCTAACATAATTTACTGTTTAGCATCAAGTGTTTGTCACGTTCTGGCCATAAAGAAAGGTTTAACCACAAAATTAACCATCTGGCCCTTCAATTTTCATTCAGGGGGAAACATTAGCCTTTAAACCTAAAAGAAATAATAATTTGACATTTCTTGTGATAATTATCGATATCGAATAATATGAAATGTTTTTATCGTGATAATATTTATGGCCATATCACCCTGCCCTACCTCAAACTCACATGATGTCCTCTGACAGACGGAGACATATCGCTGAAGAAAGGGAAATTTTGTAAATGACAGATATTGGAAAACCAGTACTGGACCACAACATTGCCAAAAAAGCATTCTTCTATCATGTCTGTGCATGTTTGGCATACAGAAAAATCCTTTGTTTAAAGGACTGAAAAACCTCAAAGGATAACATCTAAATATGAAGATCCTAGACAAACAGAAGTTCTTCATTGCTTCCAAGAGGGAATATAAACCCTGCATACACGTACACTGTGTCATAGGCTTGCAAAGTGATGTTACAATGTAAGTCAAAACTTTCTGAAGCTTAACACAACCCTTTTCTTAGTAATACAAACATTTACCTATGTCATGTTATAATTTAGCTGTTGAACTGCTTATTTTCTAGAAATGACTAACTAAACTGGTTGAAACATAACCATAAAATTATCAATGTGATGAGATTCTCCTGATTCTCTGTCTTTATTCCTCCTTGTACTGGTGTACAGAGGTGTGTTGACACACGTGAGCATGCTGTAACCCTCCACTTGGCACGCTCATTTACAAGAGCTTAATCTGATTTTAATACACTGCAGGGTTAACAGCTGCTCGAGGCAGAGTGAGCTCAACTCTGCGAGGACAGATCGGATCAATTACCCAATCCATCTATAGGCAACGAGTAGAAACTACCCTGTGCTGCCCATGGATTAGATGAATTTATTCTCTTTTAATCAGAGTCCCCGCGACCTTTCATCAATGCCATCTTCCCTCTGACCAATGAGGTGTGAAGAAAGAGGAGTTGACAGGTTTGAATGTCCTTCAGTGTCTGTCCTGTATCATTACCCATCTCTCAAAATAGATCGAAGCTATCTAAAAAAAGATATCCGTTGTCATGCATTCACTGTACTCAGTGGAGCTTTGAGCCCTCCGTCCAACAGTATTTGTAAGTTGTGGGTTTTGCGCTCATATTTGTGAAGACTACTACTACATTAGGATTCAGCCACAAATTAATTTCCATATTTTATCCCAATATAATCATTAGACTTCATTCTTAAACACACATAATGACTGATCTGTCATTGTTTTGGATACAAAGTACTTACATTTAAACAGACACAATAACCTCATATTCACTATTTAAACCAACATGATAAACATACCATACTTGAAACACTTCTTGAAGCTTTATTTCCCAATAAACCCACTGTAATAATCACATTATGGTAAAACAAACAATACATATTCTCTAATAATAACACTTAACAGAGCCGAAATTGAGAAACCACACTGAAATATTAACATGTCTACTAAACAGCGTTGTTTACAAGTGTGCTTTACTGTGTCTGTGTGTGTGTGTGTGTGTGTGTGTGTGTGTGTGTGTGTGTGTGTGCGCGCGCGCACGTGTGTGTATGTGTGTGTGTACACCCCAATAGGAGCCACAAGGGGACCAAAACCAAAGGGAGTCCACTGAGGAGGAATAACTAAATCATGCAGCCCACAGATGTTTGTTAAATACCACAATGAGACCAAAAAGATGAGCCCAAAACTGTCAGATTGTTGTGTGGATGTAGTAGTCTGTCTGACCAATGGTGAGCACGCATTAGACAAATGTGGATCTAAATCTCTGAATCCATGTCAGCCTGCCTGTAGCACTATTAAATGTAAACTAGACAACAGGAGGACAATAAGCCCTACACAAACACCACAGTGAAATAGTTGGCATGCTAGCACTCGTCGAGGACAGAAATTTATTGAGATGCAGCTTAATCAGAGATTGGTTAGTCCTCTCCCTTGACCTAAGGTCTTCCAGGTAATGGATTACAGACTCACACACATGAGACCAGAAAGGTTTTAGGTTGTGTACAAGCTGCCCCAGCATATCAAGCCTAATCAATTCCTGTTACCATGTATGTGGCATTTGCTACCTTAAGGGGTTATAAGCTGAAATAAATATATTAAAATTAATTTTTTATTCAAGTCAAGATGTTTTTATGTGAAGAACTGAATCCTAAATATAAAAAAGTGGCCTGTTCAACTTTTCAATTGCACAAATGTTTTTACATTTGATAAAGCCAGCTAATGTCCGTCAGGCCTTATAAAAACTCTTTCATAGTGAGTTTCTACCAGACAATGAATGCTATTCAAATCAATTGCAGAAGGGAGTGTATTGAAGAGACTGTACATACAGCAGCCTTTACACTAGCTGAGCCTTCAGGCTAGCTCTGCTGAGGCCAATGCCTCTCCCATCGTATCAACACATGACGTGCCCTCATTTTCAACATCATTAATCTCGGGGGGAGAGTTGGAGAAAGGAGGGTGAAACGTGATGCAGTGAGTATTTGACTCAGCATTTTTTCTTGTCATTCATCTAGGGACTGTGTGAATGGTGTGTGTCATCTTCTAACTAGGTGTGTAGATGAAGAAATGTGGAGCCACATTTACAGGATGTTGTAGTTCATCCCCACAGTCAAACCACCAGATATTTCTCTGTGATTTTTGGGACAAAGAGGTACAGGGTGGCAGCAGTAACTCAAAATAATTATAATAACTATACTACTATTAATCTGAAGAGAGTCTGAAGGGTTTTTTTTGAGGTTTTGCTGAGTTTTGGTGTGGCCACAAGTGAAATACAGCATAATGGAACAGAGTGGAAATGCCCTACATTTTTTAATGAATAACAACTGCAACGCCCAAAGAAAACAACAAACATTTCCTATAGTGACATTGTTTTTTCCTGTTGTGAAAAGCACTATGAAATGTATCTAACGTTAGCCACTTGTTGGACCCAAACAAGACTGTAGTTTCAAAACCAAGGACCTTTTGACAGTCTTTTGACTGTTCCCATGACTTTCTTCAGCAAGATTTACACATTTTAGTCCCACTGTTTCTAAAAGTTTTCACAAAAGGCCACAGCCTGGAACACTCTAAAATATATTAATCTATTGCTGTGAGCTTACTTTTAGATATTTGTCTCCTATAGCCTTATTTAAGTCCAGTTTATATCTAGTAAACAGCGGGGGAAAAAGACGAATCCTGCCAGAAGCAAAAGAATACTGTTTTAACTGCTTTCACAACATGCCCCATTTTTATTTACAAGATTATGTAGTCTTGATAAAAATACGGCTAAAATCATTTACGCAGCACTGGTATCAATACCAGTATCAGTAAAATCCTAACAACACCCACTACTATTGACAAGTGTTTTGAAGATTGTGACATTTCTTCTCAATTGCTACAAATCTTTTTAGTAGATAACAGTAAAATAAAATATGCTACTATCTACTGTACTTTCCCTCTCCCTCTTTCCTCTCTCTCTCGGTCTCTCTCTCTCTGTAGCAAACACATACTGTACGTGTGTGCACACTGAAACACACACACAACCACACACGCACACCAAGTGCCATACTTTTAAACAGGTTTTCTCTGTCTCTACAGTATGGTAATTTTCTCCTGTTCAGTTTCTGGCTCCTCTCCAGTGTAATCACTAAGGGGAAATCACCCCTTGAAACACTTGTGAGTGTTTGGCCCTTAATTCATATTGCATGAAATGAGCATGCAGCTTTGTTCACAGAGGAAAGAAATACCATGCCTTCAGTACAGCTTGTCTAATACAACTCACAGATGGAAGCTCTAATAACTAATGCCAGGGCCAAGAGAATAACACAACAATAAAATAGGACCAGTACCTGATCTGACAGTTAGTTACTTTCAGATTGAGACACCTAGTGATCTACTGACATGTAATATAAGGGACAGAGACAGCATAGCCATCCTGTTGCACCAGCTGATAATCCTCACCAAATTCACAATTTCATTCTCAACTCTTGCATTCATTTTGGAGTGTTTTTCTGGCCACATGACAAATGTAAGCCCAATGTGTACTTTCATATTTAGTTTTGTGTTCATATCCACCAGTTCCTGATAAAAAAAAAAATCTGCCTCTTTAGCTGCTAAATGTTCCACTTTCTTCTCCAGCTTGTCGCTCACTTTGTCTGCCTGCCATTTGGTGTTGACCAAGTGCCGTGCAGTGGGTTTGCATTAGATGAGAGCAGTGAGACTGAAACAGAATAATAGACATGCATGCCATAAAACCAAAACAGTGAGCTGAAAGTTGCTAAAACACTCACAAGAACTGCAGAATTTAGTGATAATTCCCTAAATGTGACTCCTACCACATTACACATAGTCATTTCATCCATTGCTAACAATATGTTGATTAATGGACCTTTGAAGTTTATTAGGTAAGCCTGCTGTATTGCTATATCTTCCTGGTGAATTCTTGTTCTTGTTCTTGTTCTTGTTCTTCTTCTTCTTCTTCTTCTTATTATTATTATTATTATTATATTGTTGATGAATGATACTAATATAGTGTGGGTCAGAATAAGTAGGCATCAATTTCTTCAATTTGCATGTTTTTCTTAATCTAACGTTATGTTACTGTGAATCTTTCAAACAAATAAACATGTTCCAAGTACACTCTACACTGGGACAATTAACCAATCCACTCAACCTGTCAAACAGACAATCGCAAAGGCTGGTTGGAACGGTATCAGCATCGCACCTAAAGATGAAGCTTTTTCCTGGTGACCCCGATGTACCACAAAGAATGTGTTTCACTGTCACTGGAGCAAGTGGGTGTAATCGTACTGGAATGAAGGAAGAACTTAAGGCATGTCAGCTACATTCACAAGAGGCAGGGTAATATCCTCCTCCACGAGCAAACCCAAAGAAACCTGGTGCAGAATGCTGCTTCTCCTCTCAGGTTGCAAAGAAAGAACTTTCAAAACTAGTTTTACAATAGCAACAAAAAGGAAGCAACATTTTTCTCTGTATCGGACGAAGATGTATCATAGAATTGCAACAACACCAAGCAGATGTTTGCCCTCCAGAGTCAGGGGTACAGTATATATCAGGACCAATCTCACATGGCTGAGATGTTTCAGTAATGACAATGGTGCCCTTGACATGGCGTCACAACCTCCAGTAGTACCTTTTCACCATTGTTGGCACATGTCCATCAAGGTGAACTGCAACTACAGTATGTTGATGTGTGTATTTAATAAAGCAGGAATCTGGGTCAGCAAGGAGCAACCTTTTGAAAGAATTGTGCAGGCCTTGAGAGAGCAGGTTTAATGTTAAAGCAATGTGCTGCCTGATTCCAACAACAATTTAGGGCATTAAACAATAAATTAGCAAATGATCACCAAGATACTGTATGCAATCTGGTTGCCACAAAAAGTAGACTCAAATGTAATTTGCATTAGTCATTTAATCTACAATAGCAATCACTTGCACCATGAGGAAAAAAATCCTTTTTCAAATGAAGAAAATAATGTTCATGTGTGATGTGGATGTTTTCAGAAAGATTCCTCCTCTCTGGTTGTGAAGCATGAAAAGTCAAAATCCACAATCCTTGTTATGCATTCTAAAGTTTATCAGAACCTATATGGGGCTTTAGTAGTCGAACTGTTAGCCAAAGTGGGTATCTTCTAAATTTAAGTCTCTAAAATGAAATTTCCTCTTTGATTGTTTCCTTGCTGTGCTGTGGCAGTATAACAATAATGTACCTCCAAGTAACTGCCAGGAATTTAGACTTAGACTTAGCTTAGACTGAACATTTGAACTTAAAGAATAGCTTTAGGCCCAAAATGGAAATTATTACATAAACTTATAAATCTTTTAGCTTACATATGTCATGAGTGTTAAAGCATCCTTTAAGTACCATGTTAGTCTATTTTAAAAAGATTTACCAAATAAAACAAATTTCATGAGTTTTGAAACCCACAACAACATACATGACTGATTCTAATAAATAAAGATAATTGAAGAGCGGCAGTGGCACCAGTCAAAAGGAATGCACCAGATAAACCTGAATCATGACCTACATTACATGTTCTCACTGCCCCTCCTTTATTATCTTAATGCCACTCTAATGATACCACAACAAAGCAGATATCTGTCTATGAGTGTATAATGCCTGTATGAGATTAGACTAACAACAAATTAATCCAGGTACGAATGTGCACAAACACTTGTACTTCTTTGATGAAAACCCAACATTACAGCACAATGGTGCGTCAGCTTCTTTCATTTTCTTCAAGGTCCAGCAGCTGAGCAAGATTGTGAATAAAAGAGAAAGCTCCTGCTTAACAGTCAAAACCCAAAAAAGTTCCAGACTGTCTCCCTTTCAGAGCAGAGTGAAACAGGCAGCTGTAGCCAAGTCAGAGGAAGGCAGGCAAAACAAAAAGCAGACACTGAACAGGGGAATGTTTGCTTGTGCCAGGTACAGTGCAGTAAACTCTACAGGGAGAATGGCCAGATCTGAGTATTTCCCAGAGCTGTGGACAGTACTGAGTTGATGTGTCCATAGTGTCCTAGACTGCCTTCCATTTAAAACTGCCAAATTTCTTTATAGACAGACCTTAAAGAGGTTCCCAAACGACCTTAAAGAGGTTCCCAAACACTCGATCACATGCAAAGTCATTTGTACTCACTATGACAGTAAACAAATACCGTGCAGCATTCATTAGAATGAAATAATGTTTATGTATAAAAATAATTTTTATACATAAAGTTATGGTTTAACTAAAAGAAAACATACCTATAGTAATAATATCTATGCAGATCACTTGTGTTTAAATTGGTCCAGTTTTGACATCTTGAGAGCAATGGATACATCTATTCTATTTTTAAGCACCATAAACAAATGTCACTGACCCCATTTTATGGGATGCAGAAGTCTGAGAGAGACATCTCAAAGCCTAGACAAGTGAAACAAACCTATCTGCATAACTAGACATGACCTGAGGTAAGAAAGAAAAAAGTTTTTGTGCTTGTAATTCTTTAAAATCCCTTTAAATATGACTTTTCTTTTCACTGAAAACAGAAATCATATTACACTTCCTGCAAACACGTTTACTCTTTTGCAACGTCAGTCAAGGAAATCATCTCTCCAAGCAGACTCAATATGATAAAGTATCTTTTTCTTTTGACCTGTCACTTGTTCATTGGAAGCCTCATTTTACCTGCTAGGTTTGTGTGTCATAGGCTGCCACAGCGCTACATACATGATTTGTGTGCCTGGAGAAGCTGGAATGACAGGGATTCCGTGGATGGTCTTTTATGGATTCAAATAAATCTTGACAAAGGACACAAATCTTTTTCTCTTTTTTTTCCCCACAGCAGAGCAGGAAGACACACCCAGTAAATGTGTGTTTTCTAGGTCACCACCATGATGGCCATCTTAAAAAATAAATTTTCAAGGCAATAACATGTGTGAACATACTGGATGAACAATGGATTTTAGTACTGCACATGCTACTGAATCAAGAGTTAATTTAAAGCATGCACGATTTACATAAAGCTAATTTGATTATTTATATATTATATATTTTATTATTTATTTATTATAACTATTATATATATTCTAATTTATTTCAGATAATAATTAAGAACGTTATCACATAATTGACATCTTAAAATTTCCAGAAAGAAAAGTATACATAAAATAATTTCTATGAAAGTCACTGCATTATAGGTTTTAACTGGTAAAAAAGATTTCGCTATAATGAGCTCACTTTTTTTAAACACACAGTTCTCTTTACCAATATGCAGTGCAGTTATTCTAATTTCCAAAATGCACTAATGCAATTTCATCATCTAAGGTTCAGCTCTTGCACTACAACACTGAGAACATGTAATAAACATAACACAATATCACAGAGTATGGTCTAGAGCTGCTCTTTAATTTAAAGCGCTATGTGGTAACTGTTGTTGTGATTTGGCACTATATAAATAAAACTGAATTGAATTAAACCAATCTCTACCTATCTCTCTATCTCTAATGTATTTGAAGTAGCTTTATTTTATTTAATTGATTTATTAATTAAGGTATTTATTTTTGCAGAAACTAAGATTCCATTAAATTAAAAAGAATGTGTACTGCATGGATTGTAGCGCCTTAAATGAATCAGAATTGCAGCAATATGCTAGAGTCTGCTTTATTTTCCTAAACTAAAGTAATTCCAGTAATGGGATACAAAATAAAGTTTTGTAGACTCACAAATGCTTGTAAAGGATAGGTACACACAAAGGTGTATATACACAACACTGCCAGTCAACCCTGTCTATTGCATTTGGCCACAACTTGTCATCCTCATGACACTGTGCGTCCTCTCTTGCATCTCGCAACACACCTGGGAAAGAGTCTTTTTGCTTGCCTGATTCATCCCTGGCAATCTTCTGCAGAATTTTCCATACATCCACCATTTATATACATCCAGTAGAGACATCTAATCATGTGGACTGTGGTCATAAACCTTCCACCTCCATGAAGAAAATGATTCCTCTATGGGGTATAACCCCCCTATGGAGTCTATCTGTGTCTCGCTGTGTCCATGTTTACTAAGACAAACCCCAATTCCAAAGATTTGTCCCTGATTTGTACATGCATGGCATTATGCTTAAAAGCATAATCACCTGGGTAGGTCCGGATGTAGCAGAATGTAGTAAATTGCAGTCTAATTTACAGTAATTTTTTGCTATGTTTTTTTAATCTTTTTACAATAGTACGTAAACAATGGACTGTAGAGAGAAAACATTGAGTGAGAAAACAAGATATGAATTTTGAAAGATGTGGTCACTGAATGCATTTTCTATCAAAGCAATGAAAAGTGATCCATAGTTTAGTACACATTCAACTCTGAACTGAAAATGTGTGCTGCCAATTGCAAAAAAAATGTGAAAGTCTCCAAACCAGCGGGGGAATCTAAAAAGAGGTTGACTTCAGCCATTCTTTTCACTTAATAGATCATTTCTTATGGCTTACTCTTTGGGCATTTGTGTTATGAATTAAGTTATCAACAAAGTTATTAATGTTTTAGGTCACAGTCAAAGGCAGCACTTTTCTGAATCATGGGTTCTGCTGACGTAAAAGTGTTTGTAGATGTGTGTGTCCTCCATGTTTGTGTGTTTGCAAGAGAATGAGTGTTATGTAAAAGGACCTGGAATAACACCCCCCACCCCCACCAACACACACACACACACACACACACACACACACACACTTCACTTTATTTGAGCCAACTATGCATGACCTACTTTGGGACCCTTTCAAGCTGAACAATTAACTTTTTTTAAGCTTCTTCCTTTATGGCATCCTTTTTATGGAGGAACTGACAAGACAAAGACTGAGTTTAAACGTAAGCATTTTGGCATGAATACTTGGGTAAACTCTAATTAAACATGAATGATAAAGGCATGCCTTGTTTGCTCAGTCAAGTATATCAGGATACAAGAGGAAGCCAATAAAACGCTAAGAGTCAAGATGGGTCTTCCCTGCATCCTCTCCACCAAAAATGAAATATAGATCTCATTGTTTTTTATAGCTCTGAATGAATAATGTTCAAACAGTGAATTAGACATCTGGCTGCATTTAGCTCAACAAACAATTCTTTTTTATTTATGACAATAGTGATGGGCTCTTATGACCAGTTAATCTCTGTAATTTCTGATTTAGTATGTACATATTTCCCTGTATTTAGTCTTTATTACTCATACCAGCATGTTGCTGTATCATGTCAGATGGCGGCTCATTTCATTCAGTTTCTCCTCCACACAAAACCTACCTACAAAGCTCATGACTCAGACAATGTTTAAGACTACTTGTGGGAGATCTTGGAGACTAGGCTACGTGCGTGCTAGGTAAACAAAGTACCTGGTACATAATAGGCTGCCATTCAGCGACAGTATTTCACACAGCAGCATGCTATAAAATCTGGGCATTCATCGCCAACAGAAGCATGCACTATGCTTTGTTGCCGCTCTGGTATTTAGTTTCCGCCTCCTTTATGCAGTTTGTTAATGACCTCAACAACAGAAGGGAATGTCAGTGGTAGGTAATAGAGAGTAGATCTCTACAGGATTGGAAGCTAGCGGAAATCTGGCCCTCTGTCACCAGACTGTGTTTCAGGAAGAAGTTCAAATGAGGACATGACAAGCATTCAAATCCCAGGAGCCGTGGCCAGCAGTAACCACACTTTTATTGGGGTGTCAAGTCCGGCCTAGAATGTGTGCTGCTGTTGTTGTTGCCGACCGTGTTGTGTGTGTGTGTGTGTGTGTGTGTGTGTGTGTGTGTGTGTGTGTGTGTGTGTGTGTGTGTGTGTGTGTGTGTGT
>JAPMOB010215838.1:14572-26138 GCA_029875015.1 Lepomis gibbosus | reverse complement strand
CTGTCACTTTGCCTGTGTCAGCAGGTGGAAGCTCTCATCAGGACATTAAATATGCAACAATGCTGACTGCGGCACCGTGCTGAGACAGCCAAAGCCGGACGACTGGGGGGCCCCACTAAAAGTAAACCAGCGGCATCGCTTTGCCTCGCTCTGCGCTAGACTGCCATCCATCCATCCACACACACACACACACCAAGACCTCCAGCTTCTTGTCAGGGCTGCCCTGACCCTCCCTCCCTGCTCTCCTTGGCTGGTTGACTGGGTAGCCTGCTGGTAAAGCTGGCTGACTCACCGGCTGACCGACTGGCTGGTTGACTGGTTCCCCCATCTGGGAGTACACACAAGGGCAAAGGCAAAACTAGTAATCCACGGGCCCAGAGAGGGATTAGCGGTAGTTACATACTGATCAGTCATGTGGAACATTGACTGTAACGGCCGAAAAAATCTGCCTCTCTGAATGTGGAATTTAATGCAAAATCTACAGTACAGCTCACTGTATGTATGTGTAAATGAATGTTTGATTTACCACTCTGTCAACTACAGATAAAGCACAATAGTCAATCAACCTAATTTGCATAAAACTCTTGTGTGTGTCATGTAGGTTCACGACTAAAACTCAGAGATATGCACATGCTTTGTTTTCGTCAGATTTATAAAGCCTCGTGTACGTGTAAGGATGCTTCTGTTTTATAAATCTCAAACATTGTGGAACTGGGTGTGTGCGCAAGAGCCTCATTTCCACTCCCACTGTTAGGCCGCATTCAGACCGACTTCAACCCTAAATGAAAGAAAGCAATCCCCTCATTCATTTGAATGGAAAGAGTCAGTCGACGTATTGCCGGTACCAACTCACAGGACTCCGTCAAAATAACACCGGGTCACCGGACGAAATATTTAACCTGGCTCAGCTTTTGCTGCAATGCAACGTGACGTCATCTGGCAAGTCTCTGGCCAATCAAATGCATACAAGCACACATTCCTGTTAGATGACTTTGTAACATAAATGCTGTCTTTCTACTGTTAACCTCTCAATCGTCCAGATGAAAGATCAAATAGTTTCTAGAGTTATAAACTTCTGTCTGTGAGTATTACACATCCGTAATCTGGATCATATTTGATTGTCTCATTGGTACATTAAACAACACCAGGAGCCTCCTGCACTGTTTTAATGCAAGACTGAATCCATTGCACACGGCTGTGGCTGATACATGTGATGACCCTGTAATATTAGGTCATCACATGTATCTTTACCAGCGATATCTCAATCACGTCAGGAAGGTAATTCATGAATTTGTTCACAGTGCTCATATTGAAAACCAACAATGGCCAACAACCCACCTTATTTTACACCTTACTCAGTAGAAAAATGTGTACGGTGGTCTGAAGTGTGAGGTTTGATTCTCACCGCCGTTTTAAGAAACACCAGTTTGTGTGTGGAATATAACCGTCTTGAATGCTGCCCTTATTTTGATAAGAAGGGTTTGAAAGAAAAAGAAGATAAAGAAGGAGAAGTGGACATTTTGCAATCAGCACTAACAGCTTGTCTAACTGAACAGACAAAAAATCTGCAACAGCATCTGCAACAAAAAAAACTAATTTGCAGAAAATGTTTGCAGTAGGATGTTCAGTGTCGAAACATGACAGTGATGATGACTTAGTGCCAAATATAGACAAATGAAAATAAAAACAAATCGAACGTGTTAAATATTCTTTATGTATTTGTTCAATTTAGAAATGTGAATCATGCGTGAATGTGAATTTTAATCAGGTTTCTGACGCTTTGTGTGGCTGGTGGTTGTGTAGAAATAGAAGAATGGGCAAGAAAAGAGGCCCTTTGCTGGCCTTTGGTTTAGTTTCTCACTGACTGTGTGTGTGTATGTGTGTACTAAACATAAACACATGGATTGTTAGCATGTATCCATGGACTGTACACCTGTACAGTATGTGCATGATGGAAGAAAGGGAGAGCAGGTGTGCGCAGGAAGGCGGGATGAGATTGTAAAGTCAGGAGTTTTATTTTAAGTGTCAGAGTTTATTGCCAGCATTTTTTTTCTGTTTTAATCATGTTTATAGTAAGTGTGCATCAGCAGCAATCCACGGAATATAATAGGGGTAAAGAGTAATGGAAGTTGAAACAGATGCGGTGGAGTGGTAATGTATGTGTCGTCTCGCCCTGATACAAGGACACAGACACAGCCTATTATATCCCCCTCTATGTTTATGTCTCGAAAGTGAATCTCAGGAGGAATGTACATCTGAACCCTCCAAAGTCATTCTTCAAACAATAGGCACACACAAAAAATACACACACAGATGCCATCACATGTGCTGGTGTAATGTAAATTAAATGTGTCTGCGGACACACAAACACTCGGCAAGTTGCAATAGAATATATATACTGTCAACACCAGCATTGCCAGCCACAGTATTGATTTATCCGGCTGTTTATGTTCTTTTTTCTAATATGCACACATTACATGGATATAATGTATCTGTACTGAGAGCAGTGGCTCACTGATTTGTTTCTCAAACTGTAGAAGCAGCTTTTATTTGTAGTATCAGCGATGGGCTAAAGCCAAGGCAAATGTGTAATTTCACAGCTTGCACTGGCAAACTGCTCATGCACTCAGTCATCACAGGACCGTGTTAAAATGTGCTGGGCTTATTAGAGATGGAACATGTGCTGCACAGTAAATGTGTCACTGAAATCATGGCAAACAAATTACTCTCATGAAAAAGGAAAAAGAAAACTGACAACAGATGAAAGGGGAAAAAAAAGAAAAGGCTCTGATAATAAATGACTTAATAAACCTAATAAATTACTCATAATTATGAGCCTTAAAAGTCAATTAGTTAATTGGCGCAGCTTTTTAATGTGAGAATGATGATTTAAACTGAAAATCGATTAAGACAACACACAGCATAATCAGAAACCAAATTACAATTTATCATTTAAGTCACACATTCTCTGTGAGTGGGTCAAAGCCGAGGAGCTTCACCCGGCCCTAGACACGCACACATACACACAGCACACACACACGCAGTGTACCTCCAAAAAGCCAGTCAGTCCCAACGCCGGGACAGGGATCAATGTTGAGGTAATTTGTTTCGATCAATTAAACAGACATCTGCTTGAATTAGACTCCAGTAGACTGCAAAAGGCCCAACCCCTTCCCATCCGCCTGTGGTATGTGTGTGTGTGTGTGTGTGTGTGCGCACACGTGTGTGTGTCCTCTGCATGGACACAAGAAGTGAGCACACACCAAAACCACAAACAACTGGCTAAAATGTGAAGCATCTCACATTCCAACAGTGCATAATTGATTAGAACAGTAGTGGGACATCAGCTGGATTTGTGAGTTAGTACATAACTTTGCCATTTCCTAATTTCTTCCCTATTTTGGTTTTTACCACATAATTTTAGCTTGTAAGATGCAATGCAGTGAGGAAAAGGAAAAACTTCCCATCTGCAGTGAGCGATGCCACGGGCAACTTCTGTGCTTGTTTATTGTTTAAGATGCAGGGGGAAAAAAAGAGGTAAAAGACGGTCGTATTAGCCTGAGTCTAATTTAATGGCTCCCACTAGTGTTCTCTGTACGTCGAGTGATGTTGCTGACACCAGAGCCTGTCCATTACTGTACGATATGAAGAGAGAGGGGCTGCTCCCTTCAAATGAACACGCAGGATAATTGTTATGCAGTGAAGCTGTGAAGCAGAGGGAAGTAATTAAAGGAACAAGGGCACTGTGGTGGTGGTGGTGGTGGGCTGCATCCCCCTCCTCTACGTCCCCACCACTACTGGTTTCCCCCTGCGCGCTGGAGATTGTACACACATTCACACACACACACACACACACACACACACACACATTTTCACATGCAGGTTCCCCCCTACATTGACACCCTCATAATTACTGCCAGGGTTTACAGTCATCCTAATATTCTAATTACACTCTGTCTGTGTTTATAAGGTCATAACATTTACAATTTTACGACACAGTAATTGTCAGTTGACCAAAAAATTAGAAAAAGGCATTTCTTGCTCTAATTGTTTATTCTGATGACAACACATACTGTATGCTACCACTCGCCCACAGAATAAACACTCTATATTGTAATTAGTTCAAAATACATTTGGGTTATTGAATATACAGTGTATCTCCCAGTGCCTTTCATAATGCAGCGCCCACCTCAGAGCACATGCATCCATCTCCTGCAGTATTTCAAAAATATATTGCCTGGAGAGGCATCTCAGGGAAAATATAAAGGAGAGTTTCAGTGATATATCTCATAAGGTATAGCTCAGAATATAATGCATTCCTGGGCACATTGTTATTCCCATTACTGGTTATGAGAGTAGAGAATGGAGACTGTGTGAGAGAGTGGTTTCATGTGCTGTAGATTCATTGTTGGGAAGTAGTTTCACGAAGCAGAGTAGGAGGAGCTGAAAACTAAAAACAACGCCTGGAAATTTGGTTTCAAACTGAGTATTTCTGTATGAAAATTAAATATTTATAATTCTTAAAAAGCAACACTTAGAAACATTCTTTGCCAAAGATGTAGCTATTCTGCTCCATTAGGACCGTGTGGTTTTGCGTTGATTAGATTTGATCGACGAAATTAGGTGACAACCCCACTGGGCACAGATTTTGATTCAAATTTGATTGGTGCTTGGAAAGATCTGACATCACATTTTTCCAACAGAGCCTTGCACACTTTAAACCAGTGAGAAAAGACACAGACAAGAGAAAAACAAAAACGTTTTATTTTACAGATTAGTTTGTTATAAGTTGAACCGGACCTCATAGTAAGTAGCCAATTGAAAAACAAAAGGTTTTACAGACTTTAAGTGGCAAGTGGCATTTGGGAAAACGTATTTATCGAGTGCTAGATAAGATTGGAGTGTAAGTCAGCCTACAAAAGAAAAAATCATTTCTACTGATCTGGTGTATGAGCGTCCAGGAAATGCATTTCCTCTTTAGCCTCTTTAGTCTCCAGTGATTGCAATGTCTGCTCTGCATGCTAAACTAAGCTGGTGAACATGGCAAACATTGAACCTGCTAAACATCAGCATGTTAGAATTGTTATTGTGAGGATGTTATCATGCTAGTGTTAACGTTTAGCTGTACAGCCTCACAGCTATAGACCTTAGTCTTGTCGCTTGAATAATCACACAATTAATCAATTAGGCACTGATTAATTTGCTGTTGTTCAATTTATGGACTAGTTGTTTGAGCTCTAGGTTCATGCTCTAAATTAATTTTCTAAAGTAAATAAAGTAGTTTTGCTGGTCTGGTGCATGAGCATTGAAGATGTACATTAGGTGGATTTGACTCCAGCAGAACTAGCTTTCATGTTGCTGCTATTCCTGATTATAAACAAGCATCTGCCTTCCTTCATCGACCTGCCTATGCTAACATGTCTTCTGTCTGTGTGGGGCCTCATGCATCCATCTCCCTTCCGTCTACCAGCGGAGGAGTGTAATTGGGAGCAGCATGCAGGGGCGCAGAGTGTCAGGGAGTCAGCAAGCCAGCCTGCTACAGCCAGTGATACAGGACGATGGAGGAGGAAGATGAGTGGAGCAGCCAGCACGGCAGCAAAAGCAGTCAGTCACTCGTGACCTGTCAGCCTGTAAAATGAGCCTGTCATTCAGAGAGTTTGTCATTCAAACAGCAGAGGACCGAGTCAGGCCCACTCCTGCTGTAAATCTGTAAATACACACACACACACACATATATATATATANGAGGAAGAGAGTGCAGTCATAGGACAAGGCTAGTTAGCATTCCTGTGTCATCAGCCTTACTGCTCAGAACTTGCGTTACTGAAGAGGAACACAGAGGCAAAAATAGAGGTAGTGGTTAGAAGAGGTAAAGGACAGAAGAGTGAAAGAAAGGAGAAAACTGTGGCGGCGTGAAGGCAACGTTACGACTCCCAAATATGTTTGGGTGGGGTCTTGGCTAACAAGAAAGGCAAAGAACAAATGATCAGTAGACAAAGGAAAAGAGAAACAAAAGAGAAACTGAGTGGTATCGTAAAGAACATGAGAGAGAGAGAGACTCAGTCGGCGAAAGTAAATCTCCCAAACCCATAAAGAGTTATGCGTTGTGATCTGTTCCACCGATCGTTGTGTGCTTTGAGATAATTGCTTCCATTTTGTTGCACAGAGACTATTACAGTATATGATAGCCGGATTACCATCTGTAACAGTGGGCTTTACACAGCAGCAGTAGTGCTGTATCAGCAGCAGGGCTACTGTAGAAACTATAGGTTTAGTGAACAGCGTGAGTGGGCTGTGTATTGACCTGAGGCTATTGTAGTGGTTATGGTCTCCGTTGGTAGAATTCCACCCGGTGGAGTGAAAACACTTTTCCCTATTGGATCCAGCAACATCAAACTACCTTGATGGGTTCAAATCTCATTTTAGGTCTGAAAAGAACCAGCAGTGTGAAGATTTTAAAAGGCGAGTGGGCAATCCTCCAACCTCTAACTCACTGGCTCCTACTGAAGATGTAAATCTTTAAAAATGTGTCTGGAATAAATAGTTTAATTTACAAAAAAAAAGGCCAAGTAGTAAAACATTTGGACACCGTAGTTCTTCGCAAACTTTACTCAAACAAGAGTAAATAGTGCAAACAGACAACAGAGCTGTCTGAGGCAGAGGAATAAGATATATCAGGCATCGGGTACACACACAATACTGGTTTCTGAGATAAGTTCATTAGTGTTTCCTGGGATTTCTTGACAATGAGGCAAATATAGAATACCACCAGACTTATTCTTTAAGCAGATAACATTTTATGCATATAAAACCATTTTTTGCAGGAGTAGAATTCACTTTGGCAATGATAAAGTCACATCATGGTTTGGCAGAATGAATAAAATGTTTTTTTATTTATATTTTTGGTTTGTATTAGTTGCTATTTAAATAATGATGCTTACTGACTGGAGGCCTCATTTTGTTCACTCCTATGCATATTTCATCACAGCTGCACATAGACTGCTTATCATGGTGTGAATGTGGATAGTGGTGCATGTATATATATACGGCTGTAATAGAACTGTAGTAGTTGTAGCGCTGTGTGTGCTTTGCTGTCATACTATCAAACATTAAATACATACATTAAATATTGCACCTTACTATATGATATGCAAGCATACCTCAACTAAGTTTATTTATGTCAATTAAATGTAAAAAAAAAACAAAAAAAAAACATGAAGAAACCATTTACCAGTCCTACTTTTTTAAACTTCACCTGAAGAAACATTATAAAGAACAGAAAGACTGGAGAAGTCAGACGGAATAGCAAGAAACATACAACATCAGTTAAATGCCATTTGACTGCTGGCATTAAGCAGTGTGTAGTGTGTCACATAATATCACCATGTTGCATTATGGTTGTTGGACTTGAGTTCCTTTCACGTGTCTCCCGTGGTCAGTCTGTGGCCGGACATACAGCTGGGAGGGCTACTAAGTTTCATGAGGTCAGCTCATAGTAGTGGCAGGGAGAGATGGAGAGATAAAGTGAGAGGAAGAAAGAGAAAGCCGAGACTCCAGGACTCTTGTGGTTTGTTATGGGTACAATAAAGCTGCAGGGCAGCAGGTCATTTTGGCCCGGCCTCTCTAACGGAGGAGAGGAGAAGGTGGAAAGATGAAAGAAAATGACATGACGAATATTCAAAAATGATTCGCTTGGAAAATGTATTATGATCTTGTACTTTAGTAAAAGTAGCAATATCACAATGTGAAACTGCTCCATTACAATTACAGTTACATTTACTGTTGTAGCAGATGGGGCTAATCATTATTTATTTATTTTTATTTTTATTGGTTAGTTTATCTGTAACAATACATAATATTTATGTATGTAAATTTTATAAAATGTAAATTAAGTTGGGTAAAAAGTGAAATATTTGTCTCTGAAATGAAGAACAGTGGAAGTTTAAAGGGGCCCAAAATGGAAATACATAAATAACTCCTGCTGGAAATATCTGGCTGTCTTGCTGCTAATGCTCACTTACTATCCACTAACTTTGTGTGCTGGGGCTTTCTCACTAAAAACAACTGCTGTTGCCCAAACGAGGCTGATGAGAGCAGTGAGACTGATCCAAAACATTAAAGTTGTGGGCCATAAAACCAAAACACTGAGCTAAAAGATGCTTAAAAGCTCTACAGCTGTGAGGAGAACTGCAGAGTCAGGTGATGATTTAGTTCTGCTATGTGTAAATGTGTAACTTCATAGTCATGCTATTCATCTTTGACAAACAGTTAATCAGAAAGCCACTAAAAACAGCTTTATCCAGCTCCTAAACTGTATTTTGCCTTCAAGCGAAAAGCTTTGTTGACTCACTTGATTCACACTTACCCGTCCCGACACATACATCTTTACACAAGCCACCAAGACGCTGATCTGCCACTGATTCTTATCTAGATGGCTCTAACTAGCTCGGGCCTCTTTCGATCCCCATTGTCCCAAGTTAAAACCGAGCCGTCGTAATGATACCTCTCACTCTCTGTGCGCTTTTCAGGCCTAGAAAGAGCAGGTGTCCCACTCTCTCACAATAGAAAGCATGTCAACTGGGGCTATCTTTACGCCCAAGCTCCTTTCCTGACTTAAACTGCATTGGATTTTTTGTTCCGCGACAGAGCGTAGATCAAGCACGCCTTTGTGGCCCTGCGATGGCCTGTAATGAATGCATGGCTAAAATATCTAAGTGGTGGCAGTGGTTCGTTAAGGGAGGGGACGGAGGGAGCGGCGTAAGAGGTGGAGGAGGGTGGGAGGAAGGTGTGGGGTGGGGCGTCGGTGCGTGCTTGGAGTGAGAATTAGCCTGCATAAGTAGAGAGAGAGGGAGAAAGAAAGGTGAAGACGGAAGGCAGGTCTGCTGCGGTTTGGCAGCCGCTGCATATAGATCATGACATCATTCCCCGACAAAACGAGATGACGTCTTCTCCACTTAAATATCGTTTCAGTCTGGGGAAGAAGAAAAAAATCTTAAAAGAGCTCTTTTAAAAACCTGCACATGTTAAATTGTTTCATTTAACTTCTGCGGTGCCCTTCATTCTCTTAATCCAATCTCATTTCACTTGTGAAGCTGAAGCTGTTCCCGTCATTTCTTTCTGTCCAAGCTGTCTACCATTTATCTCCCTTTGTTGTACTTTGCCAAGAAGTTTTGTGACAGCCTGTGTGCATGAGTTAGCGGCTGGCATTTTTTATATCCTTATGTTAGTTTATCAGCAGATAATTACTGATATTGGCTGTCCTACGCATCTTTGGACACTACTTCCATTTCATTTTTGAAGCTACACCTCAGCATTTTCACATAACGTAACACACAGCAACACTGGCTCAGATGAGATGTTTCCTTTGCTTGTTGCTATGTTTTCTTAATCTCATTAGAGTTATTGATTGTGTGTTACTGTGTTGAGGACATGTCCAAGGGGCAGTTAAAGCTGGTTAGACGACTCATACACATCTACCATGAAGAGGTCTGTTTGCTGAACAGTCCACCAGCTTGCAGACTCTGGACATATCTTTGGCAAAATTACTAAATAAAGTGGTTCATTAAGGACACTTACAGTGTCATCATTCTCACATTAATGTGAAGAATTTCACCTCTGCAAAGTCTAAGTAAAGGCAAAGTCTCAAATGGTCCTGTAAGCTTATGTTAATGGAGAATACAGAGGCAGGTCTTTTCTTAAAAATAGTTAAATAGTTAAAACAGTAAAGCCCTGATTACATGTTGTGGTGGCCTACAAAGAAAGGCAGGGAATGGAGAGAGTTTGAGGGAGGAGGAGCGGATATAATTAAATATATCATCTAAATAGGTATTGATCGTCTTAAGGGTGTTGCTGTTAGATTAAAAGGTTAAGGAATAAAACCGCTTTGAGGATTAAATCATTGTGAGGTAAAATCAAGAGCGGCGGAAGATAAACACTGCAATAATCACAAAGTATGAGTGCTGCAGACACACTTAATGAAAGCCTATAGAAACATTAAAAATCCAGTCAAGATTCTTTTAAGCCATAACCAAATGCCATAACCAAAATGGGCCATTGGCATTTTAAACAAATCCCTTGGAAGGAGAGTTCAGGTTGGACGGCATATGGACACAAGGTCAAGCAGGTGCCCCGGTTGAATATTATTATGTGGCAATGATTTCAAAGTTGCTACATTATGAGTTACAATGTGGACGTAGTTTTAAGATGCCATCATTACAGGGCACAAGAATCCTAAGAGGGCTGCCGACTGATAAAGAAAAAGTTTGCCGCCGCACGCCACGGTACACAGTGCGACACCTGAGCCGAGGAGCCGCACAAGGTCAGGAACGTTTTTATCCGACAAACGTGTTTTATCTTCAGGGAGAGTAAGGGAGCGAGGAAGTGGCTGAGCAGAGGATAAAGGGTCCTGTTACGCTCCTGTCTCCTTCTCTGATCAACCAATCAGGCACAGGAATAGTGCTGAGTCAGCCACTGGGTGCTGCTCACGTCCGAATGCAGGGGAGGCGGGGTTGGGGGGTGGAAGAGGAGCCAGCCAGCCAGTGTCTGCAGTGGACTGCAGTCGCATTAGCACCGCTAACCTCATGACAGGGGGCCTTGCTGGGGAGAGGGAGCTGGACCGCCAGCCCCCAAGTACTAAGTCTCAAAGTCTGATCTCTCCTAATGGACTTTTGTTTTACACCACTTCTGCAATGCTCATCACAATCCCATAGATATTAGATCCACCCTAAATGTCTGTGCTTAGTTTGATATATACATCCCACTTTTCCCTCTGTCTGTAGTCAGTGGGTAATTAGCAAGAATAAATACAGCCAGCCACAGAAGATAAAGTTTACAGCTTGACCACAGGTCAACTTGTTTCATTACTATAGCGTGCCTTGCATTAAGCTAATTACCAAATGGGAAACATCTTCATCAGACATGCACAGGGGCCTTCAATAGGATGGTTTGTCTAAATCAGATTCATTAAATGCTGCATTACAGAAGATTATTGCAGTTTTAAGTGGATTTTAATGGTTATTTTGTAACAGTGGGCTCCCAGCTGTCAGGGTCACGCTGACGCGACAGGAAGTGATGCTCTCAGAGGTTTGCGGGCCTCGCCCTCCCACAGAGCAGTGCCCGATGGAGAGCCGTGGCCTGTCATTCAGTCACTCAGAGCCACTTGTCCTGATAAGGAGAGAGGGAGCTGAGAGGAATACCAGACAGTCAGAGACTGAGACACAGAACCATGTGACATGGTCAGCGAGTGAAGAGGTTGAGTGAGTGATGGGAGTGGCGGCCATGCTGCAGGTTGTATTAGTGCAGACCCGGTGTCAGGCCATACATCTAAAATGAAAATATCACGGTGAGCAAGAGTGACAGAGTCCGCTGTGGGACTGGTTTCAAAGTGTCACTCCTCCTGCGGGGGCCGTACATATTGTTGGGCTGGCAGCTGCTCCGTAACACCACCTGTACTGTGTAAGTCTCCCCAGGGACGCCTCACACCCCCACTGACCTTCCTACTATGACTCCCTGACTGTCTTTACAACTACGTCTCTCCCTCCCCTCTCTGTCGGCGTCCAGCTGTCCC
>JAPMOB010215838.1:0-14533 GCA_029875015.1 Lepomis gibbosus | reverse complement strand
GGGCAGGAATGCAGCGGACAGCACAGTCCCAGAATAGACAAGTAGCCAGCCTATCTCCAACTATGCAGTCAGCCTGATAGAGGGCACCTACAGTAGCAGCCACACTCATGCAGTGCACACACATGCAGCACCCCAACCCACATCCAGTCCACTTCCTGAGCTCTTGCACTGCTAAACTTATGAATGCACAACACCTTTACTTATTGTAGTTCTGATCTTGACAGAGCTGCCTTACAGTTTAATGTTGAAAGAGCACTCATCGGTGAAGCTTTCACCTGGCATCTGAACGAGGTTAATGATAAAACGCTATGGGTGTAATGATTCTGTTTGATGTCAGATCTGAGCGGAGGTGCGCAGGGTGAAGGAGGGTTGCCTGTTTGATGAGTGTGTGGCCCGCAGATTGCCAGAATAAAGCGCAGAGAGCGTAGCAAAGGGATTCTCTCCCTAATCTACTGAAAATCCTGCTATGAAAAGGATTTCATGTGTAGCGCTTTCTCCTCTGAAGTTGATATTCGCGCTTGAACACACACAGAAGCTTGCCGAGCAACACACGGAACATACACGCTCGCTCAAACGCACCATCTTACTGTTTGTCTTATGTGGACATTCATAGATCATTGTCCATAAAAATGTTAAATACATGTTTACATTCACACCTCGGAGATCAAAAATAGACATAAACATCGACACATGTTATAGACTGGCACAGAATACACACACACATGCACATGAACTCTATATAAACACACACACACTGCAGTGCTGCATGTTGCAGAGGTAGAACAACAGCGGCTCTGGGACAGGTAGAGAATTCAGGCCATGCGAGCTTGTCCTCTCCTTCAACGTGTGCTACTTCCCGCTCTCTTCCTCCCATCGTTCTCCCACTCTCTTTTCAGTCTCTTTTCTTTTCCTCTCAGTTTTTTCTTTTTTTTTTCTCAGATGCATCCCCCTCATCAATTTGCCGGTCTCTTGGGTGACAAGTTTATTAAACACAAGAAAGAGAGAGAGACAGAGAGATTGAGAGAGAGAAAGAAAGAGTGAACAGGCCCGGTCTTGCTCCTTAGCTTCTTGCATGCACTGTCAGTATTTAAGCATTTCTTTTTTTTTAATGTGATTTGTGTGCAGTGAGGCTGATGTATTTGTTATCTAGAGAGGGGTGGACAGCTTAGATACAGGACTGACAGTGTAATCTCTCTCTCTTTCTCTCTCTGTCTCTCTCCCTCACTCACAATCCTATTTTGAGTGCCGAAACCCAGCACAGCTAAAGGCCGTGACTGTTAAATACTGGTTTAAATACTTAGGAGCAAGTCAAGTGAAATTCATTTCACGAGTTTTCAAAGTGTTACATTGTGGTTTTACACCATCATGACACATTTTGTGTGATTGTTGAGTGATTATTTAAATTAAATCATTTTATATTATCTGTAATGTCAACCAATCTAATGAAAAGATCACAGCTGTACTCGACCCCAGTATCTCTCGTCCCCAAGGCGTCATTTAAAACAGGTCATAAATATATAGTTTCACTTTTAAGAAGGCTCAGAATTGTTTTGAATCAGCTGGATACTAGTTTTTAACAAACATTACACAAACAGGAGAAAAATGTGCATTTGTCAAGGACTATTTTAAGCCGTTGATTTATACGCATGTGGTGTGCTAGAATTCCCAGCAGCAGAAATATAGTGTATGTACTGCGCATAGTATGTGGATTGAGTCACAAAGTGTTAATCATATAAAAAAAAAAACAAGATGTGTTTGTAATAGTTTTTAGACAAGAAAATGGCGCTCTATGGCACCGAGGAATAATATATATCATGCTTAGACACAAACACACCCAACAGACAGAGCAATATTAATATTCATTTGGAGCTGTGTTTTTGGCTATCTGATGAAAGTCCAATATTCACTCAAAACAATATCATCTGTCTCTTTTGCTGCTTAGAGCTCCACTATATTGACTTGCTAGTTGCTAACTTTGTTTGTCTGCTGTTTGGTTCTAGGCAGGTGGCATACAGTGGGGTTTATCAGAGCTTTATCACTGCAAACAGCTTCCTGCTGCGGCCGAAAACAGTGAGACTGAATTAAAAAGCTGGGGACAAAAGCTGCAGGCCGTAAAACTAAAACAAGGACCGGAAAGCCGCTAAACTGCTCTGTTGAGCTGAGGAAAACGGCAGATATAATTCTCTGTGGGCTCATCACTACAAGCGATCCTTTTCACATCATGTGTATGCATTTGATCCTTTATTAATGTTGTCTTTAAAAGCAAATTGTGGTAAACTATAGAGGGAGATTGAATTATGCAAAAAAATAATTATCAGAAAAAGATCAGTCAGTTGTGGGAAAAAAATATACAGACAGAAAATATCAATAGCTTAGATTCCAGGGCCAAGACTCTGCTCAAACAGTTTATTTCCTAATGATTAAATGATTAGCTTGGTTAATTGAACCAGGAAATGAGTGAGTTGCTCCAAGGACAAGCGGAGCCGTGCAGCTAGCAGGAAGACTGCTGAATACGTCAGCTCTGTGCCACCACGCTCAGGCAGGGCTGAACGGCCCGAAACACGAGCCAAAAAATCTGAAATACAAGTGAGAACAGGAACAACCTAGAGGAGAGAATGGCCCGAAACTGAGCGGGAAAGTGTGTGAGCGTTAGTATGTGTGTGTCAGAGAGAAAGAGATGTTCCACATAGCACAAGAGGTCAATGAGAGTTAATTTTCCTGGTGTCCTATCCGCTGGCTTCATTAGCAGTATTGGCAGTTAGGTGATGAATTCATTGTTTTCTCAAGTTTGTCTGCAACCATCGTTTATATCCGTTCCTCTGTTATCTCTTAGGGCCATGCTCCCCTTTTTTCTCATCTCTTTTTCATCACCTACATTGCTTGTTCTTCTTCTTTCTCCATCCGCCCTACTCCCTCACACACTTTCTTCTATTCTTCTTCATCTTCTTCTTCAATCCGTTCCTTTTTTGTGTTTTATTTTTGCATCTTCTATGTAGTTACATGTGCTCTTTCAAGGGCAATGTCTCCTCCAATAATCAATGATTGTTTGCTCACTATGAGTCTGCATGTTTGTTTACACGTGTGTGTTTTGTGCATGCATGTACAATGTGCCCATATTTGATGCTAACCTGTGTGTGGACAACCCCTTCTCTTATCATTTCCTCCTTTTTCTCTCTCTTTCAGGTCCCACATTTGTCTATTCACCTCTTCCTCCTCCTTCTTCTCCACCCTGTCACTTTTTGGACCAGACTCGGCCCTAAAATGCTTTGCTAAAGCTGGTAAAATGGAACCAAATCAACTGTTCAATGGATTTGGTCCCCTTCAACCAGCTGTAGCTGTGCATTGATCACTCCGAACACGCACATGCAGATGGACAAACAAATGGACAGGGAAGCTGTAGAAAGACTCAAGCTAATTCAGTGACTTTAAAATCAAAATCTGAAGATTAGTTTAGTTTATTGACAGAAAAACTTGGGCTGAGACACAGCGTGCACCAGTTAATGCGTGCATTTATCTCTGTCATACCTTACCCAAAAGACATTGAAGTCATTTTAATCTGAATAAAACAAGCCAGGTAAGTAATTATAGATACTGTATCTTGGTGAATTTGTCTTTTTTTTTGTGTGTAATGCTATAATTGCATTGTCCTTTGGAGACTTTTGGAGAATTTTCTTGAAGTCTGTGTTTACTCAATGGATCACTCAAACTGTTATGTGTATTTGTGCAAAAGGGTGTGGGAGGGGGGGTTTGAAGAGCTTTCGAGTGTAAGAACAGATGCTGTGTAAGAAAAGCTCTAGCGCGTATCTGTGTGCACATGTATGTGTGTGTGTGTGTGTCTTTGACTTCTAATGCACATGTCTGATCAATAAAGCCTCATCCTGAAGTATGTATAAACTGCTGAAGTGGTCTTTGCTTTGAAGTGTGGTCTTACTGGGGGTTGGGGGCGGGGAGTAAACATATATTTTGATGGTGGGGGTGGAAAGGAAGGCGGTATACACTAAAAATCACTAGAATTGTGGGTCAATATAGAATTCATGTGTTACTGGGTTAACTTTACACAGTACCAATGGGTTGGTTTGAACATGCTCACCTTTTACCTTAAAACTTTCTAAAATATTTAGGGTGGAATATGAGGGTGGAAGAGAGGGATAGAGGAAGATGTAAGGAATGAGGAAATAATGGAAATGAATTCAAAAAGGATAAAAAAAGCATTCCCAAAATGATCGGCCTGTTCCCGCACTTTCACACAGGGGCTGAAACTAATCTGCTGTCTGTCTTCTCCCACTCCTCACATCATGCTACCTTCCTTTTCTCACCCCTTCATCCCCCCTCTCCTCAGCCGCTGTATCGCCTGCTGTGCATGGCTCTGGAGGTGTGACAGATGTTTTAATGTGGCTGCGATTCCTTATCACCACTCAGCTGAAAGCTCCATTTGCCTTGGTCCGCCGTGATAGATGAGAGGCCGAGGCTGAGTGGAGAGGAGAAGCTATGCTAACGAATGGGAGAGGAGGCATTTTAGAGGCTGAGGAGGTGGAAGGAGGAGGGGGACGCGATGAAGATGACACACACTGCTGGAAATGTTAGATGTGGTCATTTTCTGTTTTTCATGTCCCGGGTGTGATGAGCAAGTGAGTAATTATAGGAGGGGAGGGGTGTGTGTGCAATTACAGTGGGATGAAACAGTGCTTGTCAAGACTGGGAGCGCTGCTGCAGAAATGGAGAAATCAAGCAGAACATACACGTTACAAATAAACTCGCAAATAAACAAACAAACCGACAGCGATTTTGATTAAACCTCGGTGTGTTTACAACCCGTTAAATCTGCGGGATTATTGAAAATCAGTGGCATTACATCTCCTCGATGTTTCAAAGCAAGTGAAGAGAAAGAAAAACAAGAAAAGGGCAGAAGTGATCCATCAAGGCATCAAACCTCAACCTGTGAACCAGAGACGCGTTACAGAAACACAATGTCATCTCTCTAAAATATAATATGCCATGTGAACAGGAACACAGTTTTAGAACTGGGAGAATTACTTCACCTTGGTGATGGAGCTTGTGGAGGAATCATCGGCAGTAGAAAATGTTGGGCCCTTTGTTGATTATTTTGATTATAAATTAATGATATGTGTAAGACAGGGTCTGAAATTAACTTTTCCCACTCCCTGCCACTGTGGCAGACAAGTTTTTTTTGTCTATACTCCCATGTGCTAAATCAAGGAACATTCAGCTGTTTAGCCATGATTTAATGTAAATAACATCTGTAATATATATAAAAATGACCCACAGATTTCATCAATCCACCTAACGTAACAACCAGGTTTTTAAAAGGAAAGAAACATGAAGTTCACCACAGTGAATTATACAGCCAGTGTTCACTACAAAACCCTGAGAGTCCTTATCTTACTTCAAATGTTCTCAAGAGTCCATAGCTCAACAAAAACCTCATTTTTTTGGTGCTAATTTCAGACCCTGATGTAAGGTTTCCAAAAGATTTTTTTGCAGACGATACAAATCGATTTTGTTCCACTAAGAATTTGAAACATTTGGATACTGTGAGAAAAAAATTTAAACTACTGAAGAGCTGGTTTGAATTTAACAAACTGCCATTTTCATCTATGGCAACCATATAACAAATTCTCAAAGAAACCTTTGAAAAGAGATGTTGAAAATGAATGAGTGCCTGAAATCAAATCTTTGGGAATCATTGATAATAAATTATGCTGGAAAGGAAAACGTTACAAATCTATTGAAATACTGTGTTGTAATTCTTCACTTCCACATCCATGTAAAACTTACTGTGTGGAGATTTGCAGTAAGAGAGCTATATGAATTGCAATCACAAGTACTTGTTGAGAAGTAAATAACCCACTTTTTAAATTAAAGGCCCTAAAATTCATAAAATCAGTCAATTTAAAAACAATACAATTCATGTAAAAGGTCTCCAACAAATTACTACCTAAAAATGTCTAATAAACTATAAAAGCTTTTGAAAGAAATCTGCATGTTAAAGAAACAAAGGTTCACGACTAAAAAATCAATGTATTTAATTTAAACTGGTGCAGCCACGAGTGAAAAACTGAAAACATGTAGTAATTTAAAGGACAAATGAATGAACAGAAAGGCATGTTGGCATTACTGAAGTAAGGATAGCTGCTGAAGTTTCAGTCTATGCCATTTCAGTGTGTGGTTAAAATCTTTCTTTTGAAAAAAAACATCAATTCAAAACCTTAAAAAAAAACACTTTCAACCGGATTATGATAATGACATGAATTTCAAAATGTGAGAAGTTTATTCTATAATTCAATAACTATGACCTGCACAGTCGCAATGTAAGCCCTGAATATTAGTGTTTTAAATATTCAAAAATTCCTTTTCAAAGACAAAAGGTCATATCACACAAGGTATCACATGACTCACATGCAGGACATGATCAGGTCAACTTTTCGCTGACTTCTTTTAGGGAAAACTGACTGAGGCTTGGAATGAGAGATGACCCAGCTGCTGCAGAGCACACCGGCCCATCATGGCATATGATAACGCTGCCCTTTAGTTGGCATCGATTTATTTATCAGCCTGCTGACATTGGAGAGCAAGGAGCAATGTGCCAAGTCACATAAAACAATGGGAGACATTTTAATATAGAAATTGAAATGGAGGGTAGAGGGATCAAAAAAGGAGGGGGTACTTTTGCAAAGTGCTGTGTGAGTGCACACAACTGTGAATATACTGTATCCCTCTGTGTGTGTGTGTGTGTGTGTAGTGCCAGGCCTTATCATTCACGCTGTATTGATGTTTGACCACATTCATCAGCACTGGCTGACATGGCTCTTTAAAGAAGGAGTGCTCCTTTTCACAATTTTCAGCCTCTGACTCCTCTCTCTCTCTCTCTCTCTCTCTCTCTCTCTCCCCTTCCTTCCTTTGACTCTCTCCATCCTACTGAATCATCCTTCACTCCCACTTCCCAGTGCATCATATTCTTTTCTTTTCTGACTTCTCATTTCCATCTCTAGGCAAAAACACTGAACTCTGCGGAGGCTGTTCGCTGACACGTAAAAGTTGAAAAGTTCAACAGAGTATCATCACGGTTGCATCTCAAACAGAACACACCAGGTTGAAAGTTAAACCACCACTTAAAACACCCTTAACCCAAGAGGAGTTTTTAGCGTTATAATCAGATTTTGAGTTATGAGAAGATTAATACATTTACATTTCCTATTTGTTTTAATTTTTATATGCAGGTATATAATATAAGTGACCAAATTAACACTTAAATCTCATAATCGTGTTCACTAACAGTTTTAGGCCAAAAACTGCGTTTTTGTGCTACTTAAAAGGTTTGTGTTTGTCAAAGTCTCTTAACAGACGATGATGGTTTATATATATATATATGTAGACTTCAGGTTCGCCATGTGTGAAAATGCCTTTTATCAGAACTGAAGGTCAGGGTTAGGAACAATGATCCTGCAAATCAGAGGAATTTGATTAAAGTAACTATTGTTAACACCCTTATAATCAACAAATAAGACAGCCAAAGTAACAAGCAAATGAAACTTTTACACAACTTTTACTCATGTCAAACTATGTCAGTAACCTTTCTGACTTCCTCGAGGTCTAGGGTCTACACCTGGAATGTAGTAATAGTAGGCTGCCATCCACTGAATTCTTTACAGCCCCTTCCCTCTTTAAGAAGACCTGGACACAACCATATGTTGATGCATGTTTCATGGATTGTGATAAAAAGATGTAAAGAGGGGTCACAACCCACCTGATACCTCATTTTGATTGACAGCGAGACACTCCATTCACTTAAGCCTCACTTAAATAGTAGGAGGGATGCTGACATTGTGGTGGGAAGTACTCTATAACGATACGAACATATCTCTGAAATATAACCCCACCATCTGTGAATGTGAATAAATAAATGAAACAATAAACAAATCTGCATGAATGCAACTTGTTTTTCCATGACTCCACAACGGGTGGAGGGGACTTAAATGAATCTGCACATTATCCGAGAAGCTATACAAGGGATCAAAGTTTGTTTTATTACTGACTGTATTCTGTTGGTTGTAAATGACGTAAATCACACAAAGCTGCATTTTCCCCATCACCACAAGGTTTTGTTTTGTGTGCTCCTTTGTGCTTTTTGACCCATTAGGACCAATTTCCTACTCCTTGATAAATACTAGTTGAACAGAACAACTTTCCACCCCTCATATCCAGTTTACTAATATATGATCAAGTACTAATTAGAAAAGTTTTTATCTATGACTAAATGAGTAAACTTCAGAAATATGACACTTGAATGTTTGTAAGTGCTCTTCTCATGACCTTCGGTCCTCGTTGGATGGATCTCAGTGCCTCTTTGGTAGGAAGCCTCCTAGTGGACAGAGTTCAGGAAGATTTATAGCATGTACACAATGTCCTTTCATCAAATGCCTCCTCATCCACCTTAGCGTTGCAAGTAAAAAGCTGATCTGAATAAGGAGCGGGACTACCTCGGCTATGCTCTGATGGAGCATCTGTCTAAATTGTTTATCGGCCTTATTTCCCCATTTCTCAGGGGGAAGAAGAGCAGATTCTGCAAAGGGAAATTAATGGGAAAGGAACTTTTTACTGTGGATTGCGTTCCCCTCTAAATGAAAAATGACAGTAATATGCTTTCATTCAATAATAGAAGAGAATTCAGTAAAGTAGTTTGGTGTGATATACTGGAAGAAGCATCAAGCCAAATGTGTGTTCCACGTGCACGTGTGTGCGCGGGTGTTTATGAGAGCAATTGTCTCCAAACACAGAACCTTTGGAGCTAAATAACACTCGTATGAGCAAAATGCACGCCGTGCCAAATTACTGACTGCTCAAGAATAGCAGAGAAATCCTTGCATGAGCCAACAGACACAATGCATTATGTTGTACAAGACGTGTGACCAACATCTGAATTCAATCTGAATTTTAATGAAGTGAATCTAATAGTTTTTACACTTGAGCAAGATCTCAAGGTGCAGCAACATCCTGCAGCACACAAATATACTGGAACTATGTCCATATGAACTTGCTTAGTCTAGTATGAGCTCACACTTACGTCTACACAAAGAAATATTTTTTAATGCAGTTTCCCAGACAAATTGCTTTGCTTTGGTCGTTTTTGGAATGTCATTTTCTTTGCATTTAGTTTTAACCCTTAACTGCATACTTTCCTTCTTCTCTTTTTGGTCTTTTTGACTGCCTAGTAAGTTCTGTGTGAGTTCTAGGAGAACCATAGGGCCTCTTTAAAAGCTCAAAATACACAATTTAACAATTTTTTATGAGCTTGATTTCATGACTTTTCTCAAATATCATGTAATTGTTTATAAGCCTGATTTTGAACTGATAACATGACATGATTTTGACAAATCCACCAGAGAAACCAGGCTCTCTGAGACCTCAGCTGTAAATCATGTTTGTTTTTCATAGGTTTGACCTCTCTGGGTTCTAACTGACCCCAAACATATAGAACATATACAGTATGCACCAATCAGCCATAACATTTTAACCACCGACAGGTGAAGTGACAAACAATGCGTGGGATTTATAGAGGTAAAGATTTGAGGGACGGCTCAATTTGACAAGGCCCAAATTGTGATGGCCAGACGACTGGGTCGTCATCTCCAAGACTGCAGCTCTTATGGGGAGTTCACTGTCTGCAGTGGTGAGTATGTTCAAAAGTAGTCCAAGGCAGCAAAAGCAGTGACCCTGCGACGGGGTCAGAGACAAAGTCAAAAGTCAAAGTCAACTTTATTGACAATTCTACCATGTGAAAGGCACACAGAGGATTGAAATGACATTTCTTTCATGACCCATGAATGCAAGACAAAATAAAATGGGCAGCCAAATGGGAGCAAAGGCTGGCCCACATGGTCCAATCCAACAAACCAGCTTCTTAAGGTCAAATTGCTGAAAAAGTTAATACTGGTTCTGATATAAAGAAATCAGCAGAGAGTCCACTATTTCATGAAACTGTTTTCTCTGATGGTAACGACCTGCAGCAGGACAATACACCCTGCCACAAATGCAAAAATGCTTTAATCCAAAATGCTGTCATACGTTAGCAAGCTCTTTTTTTGAAAAGGTGCCGCAGAATCAGGCATTTTAGTCAACAACAATCAAAAAAGGCTTGCAAAATCCTGGAGGGAGGTTTTGTAATTCATAAGTTCTACAGAAACCTATATTTTATTTTATAGGCATACATCTTGTTGGGGGCAGCTACAATCAATTTGTAATCGATACATTATTCAAGGACTCTAATCTTCCAAAAGTAGAATTAAATATGCCCCCCCCCCAAACAAAAAATTATGTATATATATAATTCATGTAGTAGAGGATTAAGATATTGACAAGTGAAAAATTATTGAAGCAAAAGAGGGGCTCCATGGGAACCAAGTGCTCATTAGCAGCAGCATTTTCTGTTTGTTGTAGGATTTTTTTTGTAGTGTAAGCCTCACTACATAAGACTGAAGTAGAACCACTGCAGTCCATGCAGACACAAGCACAGTGTGTTCCTGAATAGTAAGGCAGCTGAGAGACGACTGACAGGCAAGACAAGAAAAACAGCTCTTTTGGCTTCCTCACTTCCCTCTATCCTTTCCGACTTCTTTCCTTACCTTCAACCCTTCAGCCTCATTTCTCTGTCCTCCCGCCTTCCGTCCTGTCTCTGTTCCTGCTACACAAGGGCTTTCAGTAAAAATATATTGATTTCTGCCTCTCTCTTCTGTCCTCTCTTCCTCCCTCCGCGCGCACACACACACGCACACACATACACTTGTCTCTCTCCATACCTCTTCAGAGAAGAAGAAAAAGTGAGCAGCAACACTTCATCCAGCGTGTCATAAATAAAGGGCTGGTAGATATTCAATCGACTGATAAACTGACATCCTGTATCAGCCAAAGTGAAAGTCAATGGAAGAGCAGGCGGGAGGTCTCCAACACAGACTACTACACATACACACACACACAAAATCACAAATACAGAGGCAAACTAACATGCAGAGAGGACAAATATGCCGATCAGTGGAAGTAATGCTTCCAGTAGTCTGATGACCTGTACTGTGTTGTTGTCATCTCCATAAGATGTAATGAGGAAATTCAAATATATAGTTAGATTTTCATCGTAAAAAATATTTCATTAAAGTCTAAAGAAGGTTAAAGAACATTTAATATTTACATCTTCTAAGTTTTTATATATGCAGTACTTTCTTATATATGTTGTTGTCTTATAGGTCATGTATGATCTTTGCCTATTTTGAAGTTAATTATTTATAATAATAGTAGTACATCATATATATAAATAAACTTGACTTGACTATTGCCAGAGAACTCAAAAATAGATTAGAAAAAGCATTCCACATTGTATTCTGACACTTTTTGGAGGGGCTTCCACAAGTTTGTATTATAGTTTGTCTTGCTATAGGGTCCAGTATGAGCTCTTTATTATTCCCTGGGATGCCACATCATGGAAACCCAAGAGAAAGGATGTGATTTTCATGTAATTTATCATAATGGAGGACAGAACAATATGGTTGTTTGACCTTTTTTGCCACACTAGTGGCATGGCTATAATGAATGGTGTTGATCCATCTGTGCATGACTTTGGTTCAGAATAAAATATACTATATACACTCACCAGCCAGTTTATTAGGTACACCTTGTTGGTACCGGTATTGGATCCCAATTTACCTTCAGAACTACCTTATTGTGGCATACTTTAAACAATGTGTTGGAGACCTTCCTCAGAGACTTTGGTCCATATTGACATGATAGCATCTTACAATAGCTGCAGATTTGCCAGCTGCACATCCATGATGCGAATCTCATGTTCCAACACGTCCCAAAGGTGCTCTATTGTCTTGAAATCTGGTGACTGGAGGCCATTGGAGTACAGTGAACTCATTGTCATGTTCAAGAAAACAGTTTAAAATGATTTAAGCTTTGTGACATGGTGCATTATTCTGCTGGAAGTAGCCCTCAGAAGATGGGTACACTGTGGTCATAAAGGGATGGACATGCTCAGCAATACTAAGGTAGGCTGTTACATTTAAACGATGCTCACCACCACCACAGTAGCCTATACCCCAGAGATGGTTATGCATGAAAATCCCTGTAGATCAGCAGTTTCTGAAATACTCAGAGCAGTCCATCTGGCACCAACAAGGATGACATGTTTAAAGTCACTTAATTCCCCTTTCTTCCCCATTCTGATGCTCAGTTTGAACTTCATGCATTGAGATGCTGCCATGTGATTGGCTGATTAGCAATTTGTGTTAGCAAGCAAGTAAACTGGTGTACTAAAGTGGACCTCAGGACCTCAGGAGGTATTGGATTCACTCTGGTGGTCCCTCGTGATATTTACGTTTTTTTCAATTGCTAAGAAGCAATGGTCAAAAGTGAAGCCACTTTTTCAAAACTCTTCACACAGTCTGCACATGCATCTTGTCCGAACAGTTAATCTCACCTCCAAAAGTCACGCAAACCACCAAAACACTTCATACAAGTCTCAAAATATAGTCAATCGACCAAAAAACCCTGGGAACAATTCTCACTCAGAAAGCAAACGTTACTCATTACACACTGACCTGCAAAACACCTAACCGCTGGAAGCATTTTGTAAATTTGATGAACTTTTATCTCTGAAAAGTGACTGATTTTTTAATATAAATCAGTATTTCATCATAGAATACAGTTGTTCTCAGTCACTCTGGTACATTTCTCAGATCAGAATTGAATCTGTTCAACTTCCACATCATCTAGTCACTTGAGCACATCAGATGTAAAAGCAAAAATCTTTTGAGAAATTGCAAATTGCACATGCTTTGAGACATTTATGCAAATAATTATGTACAATTGTCTGCTGTTTGCTTACTGTGTGTCAAGTTGATCACAATGTATTACAGTTTACTGCTTCTCTATTGGGTAGTCCCCAAAACATCTAGTCATAAGTCCATTGCTCAATTCACTAAATGCAAAATTGTTGAACTCCTTATAAACTAATTTCTTTCTATGTTCTCTTTTTTTGTAAATGTGTCCCACAGTAAATTGATGAATTGATGATATCTGTTGGGCTGTGAATAAGAATCTTTGGCCCAATAGACAGCCTGAATGTTTCCATTTCTTATTTTGTAATTGTTTCCACTTAGCTATACAGTGCTGTAAAATAGTCTCTTTTTTTCTGCTTCCCAATCATGTGCTCTGTCTACAAATTAGAGTGCATGCAGTAAAAGTGTAACTAGAAATCCTGTCCAATCTCTTGCAATGGTTTCTTTGACTCTGTACTGTTGAAATTGATCTATGACATACAGAAAAAGTGCAGCCTTGTGCATTTTCAATCATTGTCATCCAAATCTTAGCCATATTTACCAATACAAATGGTTTTGTAAATGATAAGGATAATTCTAATTTACCGAAACAACTAAGAAGAACTGTAAGAATAACATATCTTCACTTTATTGACTTTACTATAGTATATGTAACAAGAATCAATCAGAAATGCAGAAATGTTCTTCAATATCCTTTGTTTTTTTTCTATATCACTGCATTCAGTAACTTACTTGTGAAAAAAAAAAGTTCTGGAAATTTCAGGGCTGCACAATGACCACAGCCTGTAATTGATGCACTAACCCGTTGAACTAATTCTGCTAAAATAAAAGCACATTTCCTGCTTTACACTCAGTTTGCAGTTTTACAGTAAAACCACATTCAAAAAACTACACACATTTCTCTACGCACATTAAACGTAAACATAAAATGTAGGTAAATGTTCTGATTTTCTGTATATCTGTCCAGTTACTGCAAAAATGCAGGATATTTGCAATCATTCTGCTCTGAATGTGTTTAACAGTTTTGGACACAGTGTGTTAGCATCTGAAAAATGTGCTGCAGATATGCAGTGTTTTGCAGGTGGTGAAGTAGTGATGAGAAAAGAGTTCATGGAATTTTGACAAAGCGTTCATTGAAGGCATTTTGTGAAAGCAGTGAAAAATGATTCACAGTCTGGTCCACATACACATCTGTTTTGCTGACTGTGTGAAGTATTTTGACAATGTAACTCCTTCGGTTTTGACCAACGCAGGTTAGCAACTGAAAAAAAAATTCACCATTGGCTTTGAGGGAGAAGTTGCCCATGTAGGGTGGGATACTTTCTAACATCCCTTTCCCCAGTAGCTTCCTGTGTAAGTCCTCACTCCTACTGGAGGAGCTGGGAGAGAAATAACACGTTAAGTAGATCATAGCAGAAGAGGTGCCCTCATCAGCAAAAACATATCCCTATCCACCTCTCTCACCTCAGCGGTGGTTCGCGTTGATCTGAGGAGTCTAGTCTATCTCAACAAACTAGCTTATTATCTCCCCCAGCACTCTCTTATCTGAATGGATGTGATGTCAGCCTCCTCTATCTATCTTTTTCTGTCTGTCTCCAGGCCAATCGTGTTGTGTGTGTGTGTGTGTGTGTGTGTGTGTGTGTGTGTGTGTGTGTGTGTGTGTGTGTGTGTGTGTGTGTGTGTGT
>JAPMOB010215834.1:0-13802 GCA_029875015.1 Lepomis gibbosus | reverse complement strand
TGTGCTAATTGTGTGTAGTGTTTTGAAAACACGGGCCCTGTTTTGAAAATCGTGCTTAAGCAATCCAAAAAAACTGTAATGAAAAAAAGGATGACTCTCACAATCATCTAATTTAGCTGTGACAAACCTTTTATTTAGGAACAACAAATCCAGAATGAAGCGCAGTATTTACACATAAACAACAAGGCATGTAAAAGGAAATATAAAAGGTATATTCTATTGTTTTTAGTTTATTTTCTGTGTTACTTCTCCTTCTTCTTTTTATCCTCCTCTGACAAGATGCCAGCGGTGGCCACATCATGCTACCTCCTCTTCTTCAGTTTCTGGCAATAAAAGAAAAAAACACTTCAAATAATTGTTACTGGTTAAGTGCAACTAACTTTAATTTAACTCCACCAACACATAAAACATGGCTTAATAACAATCACATAAGCATAAAATTTGGCTTAATAAATACTATCATGATTATTAGCTTAGCCTATGGCATTTTACGGAGCATAAATTAGCCTAGTGGCTAGCGGACTTTTCCACTCCTCATAGCTTAACAAATTACATGTATTATTTTTATTGTGTCTTACTCACCGCTGGTAAAGTCACTGCAACTCCCGACACCATGGTCGAATTTTCAGCCTGAACGTGCGTTTTCTGCAGCAGCTGCTCGTAGTGAGAGCAACAAGCTGAAGGCCTGCCGATTCGTTTTCAGGTGGCAGAAGCGTAGCTCTGCTGCTGGGCGCGTGTCGTAAACACGTTAGTGCGAGCCCTAAAATGTTAACCCCACTGATTAAACATTGTGTTAAACTACAGTGACAAAGTTCTAAGCAAGTGTTAAATCTCAGTGCCCATCAACCTTTTCAGAAACTGCAGTGTTTTTACACAATTTCACATAAAAATGGATTTTAAAAACAAACATAGTCCCTGTTTGGACTAAAATATGTATTTCTTAAAAATTAATCTTTATTTTGTCAACTGTCCAGACAAGATTTTTTGAAAATGCTAAATATCAAAAGCAACTCGATAGAGAAACAATTTCAGTTTGTCTTGTTCTGTTTTTATCCTCTTTACTTGACTACCAAATACACTCACTGGCCACTTTATCCGGTACACCTTGTTAGTACTACCAGGTTGTTCCCCCTTTAGCCTTCAGAACTGCCTTAATTCTTTGGTCCATATTGACATGATAGCATCACGCAGTTGCTGCAGATTTGTTGGCTGCACATCGATGATGAGAATCTCCCGTTCCACCACATCCCAAAGGTGCTTCATTAGACTGAGATCTGGTGACTGTGGAGGCTATGGGAGTACTGTGAACTCATTCTAATGTTCATGAAACCAGTTTGAGATGATTTGAGCTTTGTGACATGGTCCATTATCCTGCTGGAAGTAGCCATCAGAAGATGGTACACTGTGGTCATAAAGGGATGGACATGGTCAGCAACAATAAGGTAGGCTGTCGTGTTTAAACAATACTCAATTGGTACTAAGGGGCCCAAAGTGTGTCAAAAAAAATCCCCCACACCGTTACACCACGACCAGCAGCCTGTACCGTTGATACAAGGCAGGATGGATTCATGCTTTCATGTTGTTTACGCCAAATTTTGACAGTCTGAACGTCGCAGCTGAAATCGAGACTCATCAGACCAGGTAACATTTTTCCAATCTTCTATTGTCCAATTTTGATGAGCCTGTGTGAATTGTAGCCTCAGTTTCCTGTTTTTAGCTGAAAGGAGTGTCACCAGGTGTGGTCTTCTGCTGCTGTAGCCCATCTGCTTCAAGGTTCGATGTGTTCAGAGATGGCATTCTGCATACATTGGTTATAACAAGTGGTTATTTGACTTACTGTTGCCTTTCTCTAATCTCGAACCAGTCTGCCTATGACCTCTGACATCAACGTGGCATTTTCGTCCACACAACTGCTGCTCACTGGATATTTTCTCTTTTTTGGTCCATCTCTGTAAACCCTGGAGACGGTTGTGCATGAAAATCCCAGTAGATCAGCAGTTTCTGAAATACTCCTGCCTGTCTGCAACCAACAACCATGCCACGTTTAAAGTCACTTAAATCCTCTTTCTTCCCCATTCTGATGCTCAGTTTGAACTTCAGCATGTTGTCTTGACCACGTCTACCTGCAATGCAACGAGTAGCTGCCATGTGATTGACTGATTAGCTATTTGTGTAACATGCATTTATTTACAATTTAGATATAAAATAAATTGAGTGGGTAGGGCAGGGGATCCCGAAGTCAAGGTGGACAAAAATGAAGTTATGAGGCCAATTTTATTAAGTTACTACAACTTGAATTTTGTTGCAAATCCATCTTTTTAATTACAGTTACATTTGAGTTTAAATTACATACAAAATTAAGTCGTGCAAAATTAAGTGTAATTACCAATATTATTTTTTGAACACAACTTTTCAATGTTTATCTAAATCTATAAATTAGAATTTCTATCTTGTAGCCATGCAATTAACCAAGTGGTGGTAACAGATCCCCTGAATTACTTTTTAGAGGAGAAATTATTTTAAAAAATCAATATGGCATACTGTAACAGTGTTTCAATAGAGTCACATTTCTTTAAGGCTTTCTGCACCCAGTCCAATGTCTTTTAGAGCTAATGTATTGAGAAAAATATTCAACACAGTAGCCAGAGATTATCTATAGAGCTAATCTCATCAGCTGACACTGGGCAAGAGGTGAGATATACCCTGGACAGGTTGCCAGTTCATCACAGGGCTGACACAACCTACACACTCACAATAACACCCAAGGGCAATGTGTGACCAATTAACCCAGCTGCATGTCTTTGGACGGTTGGAAGAAGCTGGAGCACCTGGGGAGACAGAAGTGGAGTCTATGTCTTTAAATACCAAAACTGCTGAACTTATTTACAGCTTCTGGATTTTCACACATTGCTAAAGTGTAATATTAAAGTAACAGGGGCATTTTTAAACATTCTTAAAAGTAAGGATGTAAAGGATCAAAATGCATCTTTTACAGTTTTCCTCAATTATCTACTTATCTCACTTCTTATTTTTTCTTGCACGACTGGCTACATAAATTAGCTCTTTTGTTTTTATACAGTATGAAATATTCTTTACACAGGCTTTGTGCTTGTATTCATTTCTTTTAAGGTATGATAGCATTCTACTAACTTCTACTTGGAAAGGGAGTTTTCCTGTAAGATGGAGGGATTGTGTAAAAAGTATTTTGGTGGATCCCTTTAAGTCAGCATGAAATTTTATTTCCAAACTCTGTAATACAGAAGGATGTGTTTCCATTGATTTGAAACCTACATGTAACTCTTTCCCAAATATTAACCAAATACACATAAAAAAACACAGATTGAAGCCAACATGAAACATGGATATACAAAAACACTAAATGAAACAAAATAAACCAAACTATAATATCATATAAAACAAAGTGTTATGAATAAAATTATGACACAAGATTAAAGCACTAAAAGCTAAAATTGCTTATTTTCATTACAGTCTCTTTACAGTCCACTATATTTGAAAGGTTTGGCTCATGTTTGAATATATAAAGGAATATTTCTGGTGTAGTACAGCAGATGCTGTAAAAAAGAATGCCATATATTAATTGACACAAAAAGCTAAAATATCAAGTTGTTCATGTTGCTTTGAGTAAACTATAATTTTACTTGAAATTCAGTCAGCCCAGCAGGAGAAAAGTGTTTTTTGGACCCTGCTAATGCATTCACTGTGATTCCAAACAACATTTGTAGAATGCTTTTCAAGTTCCAAACATCATTAAAAAATGTAGTCAGAGGATGTGTTTAGCATAATCAAATGTGCTTCACTACAACAGAGTGTAGTAGGCATCATAGCAGGGTGCAGAATATCCCCTCATGCTTTCTCTATGGAAGTAATCTTTAGGCCATCGAACTGATTCAATGGTAGTGTAGGTAGAGAGGAAGCTCACAGGGACAGCTGTGCTACCAATCAACCTGTGCATATGTGTATGTGACTACAGTCACATCTTGCATCCAGACCTTACTGAAGAAATGTAATGATTCCATTACCTCGTTTTGGCTGCAATGGATGTCACACAGAGGCAATACAAGAGATTCTCAGGGGGGAAATGGCAGGGAATGACAAGAAAATAAATCCTGCACCCTAACCACAGTAAAAAACGAACAAAAGGCTTAGGAACGTGTTGCAGTATGTTGCAAATTTGAAATACAAGCTGACACAATGTTAAGACTCATCAAAGTGTAGTGAAAAACTTGTTGGCGCAGTCATATACTGCGCCAACAAGAGATACTGCAGGGAGCAAGGACAGATGCAATAAAGAGTGAGGAGGCTTAAGGCTCTACATACAGCACACTTGATGGAGAAAAACATGGCCATTAAAAAAAGAAGATCAGCAGGTAGAGAAACAGCATGATGTGCCAAGTGTGTCTCTCAGGTATAGCAGGGTCATGACTTGGGAAAGTGTGGAAAGGAAGAAACCTGATTGAAAAAAGTTATGGGGTATGTAGTGAAACCAAATTATATTAATTATACCTGGAGTCTATGATGTGTTATGATATTCCCTGTGTTCTGACAGTGGGTTAGAGGGGGATTTGTGATGTCTGGGGAGCTGAGAGATTCTGTAGAAAATGCACATGCATAGCTGCAGTAGCCATATGGCTACATGTCTGAAAATTGCAATGAAATTAAATTACACAAAAATTAATCTAACCCCCAAACTTACTTTGAAAAATGATAAGACAGTGGTTTGAATTCAGTAAAACTTAACTGCATAGGGCATCTCTGCCAACTAAAAGAATATCAAGGCCATGGAGGGAGGCCAGAGAACAATTGCTGATACTTCGTTACAGAAACTTTGGAGTGCAATGGTATCCGTTGAGATGTGTCTGGAGAGCAACATAAATCCTTGGAACAACATTATTCACCAGCCAACATGCTCAAAACAACAGATGTCAGACAGTTGACCAGTGCAAAAATATCTTTTCCCCTGAGGATCAGTTCTCTCCCAGTTTACCATGTGTGAATTCTTTAAAAAGTCTCCTAAAATGTGCAAGAACATTCAGTCACAAACTAAAGTGGCATCTACATTACAGTCAACTTATGTCAGTTTCCTTTTAAATATCACTGTCATTTGCAAGTACTTCAGCCACACAAGGTCTTTAGGGATGTTGATAATGTTAAACCAAATGAGAAATGTGTACTGTTTTTAGCATGGAGTATTTTAACAGTATAGTACTGTAAAAGCATTTTCAGGCTGCATGATGATGCCAGATAAATACCAGCTTGGCTGGACAGACGGGAGACAGAGGTAGATTTGGGGGGAAAAGTTGAAAATCCCAAAGGAAATGAGCACCACCTTGCAGCCTTGTTGTTGTTGTTTTTGTGGTCAGAAGTGCAGCAGACCGTATATTTTTTGAAGCTCACAGTACCATGAAAGGACACAGTACACAAGCTATATAAAAGGAAATTCTTAGCAGTACTGCGTCTGCAGTAAACCTGGAGCTGCAGGATCTGAAAGCTACTGTGTTGTGTGGTGAGATTGGATTGTTGCAAAGTCATCTCCAGTAGAAGATACAGCAGTGATGGGAGCTAATGAGATACATGTGAAAGAACTGACCGGAGCAAAGACACTTCGTATCTTTGTGGCTAGATAAGTTATCTACAGTACCTGGAATGGGAGGTAGATTACATCTTAATAGCAATTTTATGTTAATTACTGGTTGTTATGTGTTAATATGCTGGAGATTTGTTGCCATTATGTCATATAAATGGTCAGTTTCATTATCACAGAAAGTATTATTCAGCGTGTGAAAACAGTTTTATAATATTTTTTTTAGCCAAGCTTGTGCTTGGATTTCTAGCAGAAAGCCTGAGTTTGAAAGACGTGAGCATTTACTAAGCAGGTAGAGTCTAAGGTAAGACACTACCGAGATGCATTATGGGAAATATAAGATCCACGGTTTGTGAAGTAATGCTTCCTTCTTTAAGGATAATATCACACAGGTTGTGTTAGGATCATTTGCTGAGCTAAAGTAAGCCAGAGGTGACAGCCTGTGACTCTCCCATAGAGTGGGTCAGATTCCCTCTCTCCTCCGTGTCTCATGGGTTAACTGTCTAATGCAGCTGTCTTGATAAGGATGCACTCTGTGATTTCCTAGCTAAAGAAAGGTCAAGATTATCTTCATTTTGTTTTATACAGACTGACTGGCTCACTTTAGAAAGGGTTAAATGTGACTTGAATGACACACAGCGTGACTTAGGTTAACTTAGGAAAGCATAGTGTCTTTTTTTGTACCAATATCCAGCAGAATCTTTCCACATATATTGTGGAGTGAATCTGAGTGAATCTGTATCTATGTCTTTCTGACAGGAAGGATCCTTCAGATTTGGTCTTGGTGCTAAACTTTGTTCAATTCTGAAAAGTTGTTGCCAGTCTTCCCGGCCTATAACACAGTCCGGAGGATCGGCCATTACTTATGACTAATAGTCAGGGTATGTCGGCTTCTGCTGCTTCGATTGTGACAGCTCTTCTTTTCATCTGTCACCTATAAGTTTGCCAACTTTATGGAAGTGCACTACTAAATCACAAAAGTAGCCCTTTTAATTGTAAAGTGTGCATGGAACCTTATTACTAAAGAAGAAAAACAATATTGAATAATGTTTTATAATGTCCATTGCCAATAGAACACTAAAAATATGTGTGCTTTGTACAATATCTATGCACAGTATCATGAAAGTTAGAGAAAGATTATGGTTTCAGCTGATTAAAAGACAAATTGCAGGTTGGTGACAAAACACCAACTCCAGTCTTCTGCATGACACATGATGCACTATATGCCCATTTACTACCTTGCCCTCACTCTCCGCCTTACATATAGGGCGTACTGCCTACTGGTAGGCTCTAGATTGGCAGTGAACATTGCCGTTGGATGTAAATTGTGAGTTGCAGAATTGTCCAAAATCAAAGTATGTCTTAAGGATGCTGCTCTGGTGGATTGGTATTGATTCCACCACCAACTATGTAACATACACATGAATGACAAATGAAATGAAAATCCTGAATAAATTAATGGAGAAACATAAATGCTTTCATGCAGGGGACAAGGTTTCACTGAACTTTCGTAAGAATGCTGTTCTTTTATCTAGCAGAGTTGCACAGACTTTTAAAGCCGTTCTTTGGGTTCACAGTGGAACCACACCATATCAAGTTTTTCCTTTAATTCATCACCCATCTGTGAATTACTGACAGCTCGTAGTTAAGCTTTGTACTTGCTGATAGAATTTTGGTTTTAAATTGCTGAGTGAGCTTTTTCAATCAGCAGGGTCAGCCATCCAATTAGCCTGTTGTGGAGGCCTGTAGTGACTTCAGAAATTATTGAGTTTTGTGTGAAGAAGCTTTTAGTCAAAGTGTAGGGCAGTGTATGTGACTACTGAAAAGAGGACTGTTTTTGGGATGCCACAGTTTATTAAGTGAGCCTGCTGTTGGTGTCTTGGTCATATCTCAATGAGATATTGGTGAGGGAATGTGCCTGCTTGATAAAACCATTGACAAATGCACACTTGCAACCAGCATTTTTAGATTAAGAGGTGTGAATGGTGCTGCTCGCCACATGCTCTTGTAGATCTGTATCAACGTAGCCTGATCTCCTCCATAATCATGTTACTCAGGATAGTACATCATTCCGAATTGGGTTCTGTGTATTATAGTGCCAGGGAGTGAACATGATTTCAAAATAAAATAAATATAATAAGACATAGTGTAAAAATGAAAAAAGAAGGAAATTCATCATTTGTGTCTTGTTCTTGCTCTTTTTCTTCCACTTTGTGCTCTCTAAATCATTCCGAATTCGAACTGCATACATCATCCATGGTATCCAATAAACACGCACATGTGTTTCAGAATCCCCTGAAATCACGATGATAAGCGATAATGCAGCATGCCCTATAGGCTAGTAGTGGTTTAGAAATATATGTGCCCTGCTCACACTGCAGAACGGAGAATCATAAAGGTAATAAAAGAACATGTCAAACGTATGTCCCTTTTCTGGATCACTGCTGTGTCTTGGACTGGTTGTCCCTAAAGGCCATCACATCCACAATGATATATTACTTAGTTTGAGGGGACACATGATTCATGTACACAAGATAGCTGTGCACATGTGTGAAAATTGGATTCATGTTAAATGGAACATGAAAAGGAGGCGATGGGGAGAAGTCCAAACACTGATAGTGGATACATATCAATGACTGAGACAGTCACAGTTATAAGCATTCGTTTCCTATGATTTAACAGGGCAGATGCACCAAAAGGTGGAAGATCATGGGTAAGAAATACAGCTATCCTCTGTATGAAACATTTACTTCAACTTTTTATGATGCATGTTCATGAATAATACAATACAACTGTTACAACTTTCCTCTTAAAGCTGGTTCACACTGACTCTGATGAATCAGTCAGATTTGTTATATGACCTGTACGAGGTTAAATACCCTCGGACTGTGAGTGTTTAGACAGCTGGCAGAACAGCAGCTACATGCTCTACTCTGCTACAGTGTCTTAACATTTTATTAAAGCTTCAATGTCTATGTCTAATATCCTATTTTGGAGTGTATTATACGTCCATGATATACGTTTAACTACACTGCATGATTAAACATTTTCTCCAGAAAGCCTTAGAGGAGCTTTAAAGCCTTAATCAATGTTTTTATATTAACAACAGATCACATAACAAGACTGGTGTTGCTCATAATAAACCCACAGATATATATCACCCAACTCTGCAGTTCTCCTCAGCCATGAACCATCTTTCAGCTCATTGTTCTGTTTTTACAGCCTGCAACTTTCAATTAAGTGTCGCCACTCTCTTCAGCAAAAGCGCTCATAGAAAACCCATTGTATGCTACCTGCCCAACCAAATGGAAATTCAAACAAATTATGTGACTCATTTTAAACAAAAATAAACAATAAAGCAGATAATTCATATTTGAACAGCTAATTATAAACAATTCAAATTTCTGCATTAAATCTATGCCAAAGGCAGCCTACGTGTCTAAAACATAGCTACATGTCACGATGATGCAGACCGCAAGAACTGTGATTGGTCGGCTTGGTAGCATCACATTTCTTCCTACACATTTCTGTCTTTTCCATCTTCACCACCATTTTCAAATTCCTTAGACACCTTCTCTTGTTTCTGCTTTTCAGCAATTTCACTAAAAGTAACCACTGTTCAACATCGATCAGCTCAAACTCCAACATGATCTACTCAGTTTCAATTGCCATTGTAGCCTATGTAGCAGCCTACATTAACAAAAACAGTGGCTGAACTCAAAACAGGGGCAAACTTAGATACCACATTCAAACATACTGGTTGTCTAACAAATTTCTCTTGATTTATTTTCTGTCTATGTCTGCTCTGCTGTCCTTTAACTATGGGCTTCAGTAGATGGGTGATGCTGGCTCCCTGTTAGAGGGCCAGAGAGCACAGAGAATTGGCAGTGATTGCATTTCAAACATGGTGAAATCACAGCTGATCACGGACCAAGTCTCAACCTGGGGACTCACAGCTCAGACAGAGACATAAAATAGGATGGCCGAGGATGGCTGGGGTGGGTTGTGCTGCAAAATTTAGTCATTGTCAGACCCTGCTTTGTTTAAATGTGCCCTGTACATTTGGCTTAGTGTAAAAGAAGAAGACTAAGCAGTACGCAAAGACAAATAATGTGCTTACTTAAGAAATGTGTGCATCAGTATTTAAATATGAGCATGTGCATGCTTTAAAATAAGATTCATCCTTCTTTGAGTGCATTAAAAAACAACAACAATATGAATATTTCCCGTCACTTAAATTGGTTGAGACAGATTCAGCCAACACGCATCAAAATATTGAATCTTACCATCAGCCTCATTCTCTCCCTCGCTCCTCTCCTCCTTCTCCATTCACCCAATCCAATGCGCTGTCAGTACACAAGCACAAACTCAATCTGCTTCTAATGATTGCTTTATTGACGAGGCGAGGGTCTATTCACTCACGCAAGCCTGCAACAACTATAGGCCAAATCAGTTGGAGAGAGAGGGGAGAACAAACACTGAGAAAGCCAGAGATGGAGAGGCAGTATGAGAGGATCTGAGCCGTATTTACTCTGGACTAAATAATGGTGAACTTGGCAGAGTTTCAGTAGCCGTACTTTGCAGTTAAAATACGGGAAAAAGTCATCCGTTGGCTACTGTATACCAAGTGGATCTGAGCTACACTGAAAAATCAGATTGATGAGACTGATGCAAGATAAAGTAATATTTACAAAAATGTCTTTCCTTTATTTTTAGTGACGAGTGGTTGATTATTATATCTTTGGTGCTATATTTGAAACAAGCATTTAGCTTTTACTATAAGGTGAACTGTTACACTCAGTGCTCATATCTGCCATTAAAATACATGACAAATGATTTCATAGACTTCACTCATATTGACATGTTTCTCAATCTGCAAGGAGCTTAAAGTACATTTTAAGACATCTTCATTTTCCTGATGGAATAATAATTCCTGAGCTTGGTATCAACTCTCACAAAGATTTACTTTTTCATATTAACTTTCAATGTGAGCCTGCTGTATAATCAGCAGTATTATATCTAAGAATAATTCTTGACAGCCAGCATCATCTACCATAACAAGATTAAATCTCTATGAGATGCTGGCTAAATTGAGCTAAAAAACAAAGCAAAGCTACAGTACTACTGCCCACCCACTTGGATTACACTAAAGTGTCTCCTTACAAGTATTACAGTAACTTGTAAGGTATATGCATATATACACGCTGTCAGAGAAGCTATTGCTTCTTTTCTCTCATACACTGTAGATACAACATGAAAGTCTAAAAGAACTTTGTTATTCAGCACTACTTTTACCTGCATGACAACTGTTTTAAGTTTCGTGTTAACCACTCCCTTAGCAAATATATTAGTACTGCCTAAATATTGCAGTTTGAAACACAAATTACAATTGTCAAAGACTTTTATTTTAACACCAGCCGCGTGCTACATAAATATTACACAACAGCAATGCCACGATAAACATTTATTATTTATTCATGAATGTCTCCTGAAACATGTCTTGAACCATTTAAGAAAGTGCTATGCAAATTCATTTAAAAAAAAGTGATTCAATCTTTCATTTCAAAAGGGACTGGTAATCCCAACACTGGAAACTAAAGTGAAGCTCAGACAAAAAAAAAATCTCAAAGCATCTGAACCCTGTATCTCTGAGAGCAACAAAGATCAGACAGAAGCACGTGCTCAGACTCAGAGATGAAAATGGCGGGGAAGAAATGCAATTCTTATTTATCAGTTCTGTGTAAATGAGCAGCATTGACTTTTCTGTGGAGAGAAAGCTCCTCATGTCATACAGAGAACTGAATTCTGCATTAATGAAAGAAGTTCTTTATTAACATCTGTTTGTTGCGGCCTGAGGACAATAAGCAGTGCAGTGAATTAAAAATACATTTTTGTTGTTTTGTGCTGCAAGCGCCAGTCGAGAAGGTCAACGTGCAGAACCAAAAAAACTACAAACTAGTTTGTCAAGGATCAGGAGATGTAATTTTTGTGGTAGATATTTCAACCAATCTGTACCCACATTCTGTATTTGCCCTCAGTCTTTACATTTGAATAATGACTAAACATCAGGGGGGAAAAAGGCTTCGAATGAAATCACTTTTGAAATCACCATTCTCCTGCAGATGCCTCTCTAAACACATAACTGTGTCCTCACTGTGTCATATAGACCTGTCCAACAGAAACATGGAGCCCAGACTACTGATTATTTCTTTACATCTGAGAAAAAGACATCAATGTGTGTGTGTCTGTGTGTGTGTGTGTGTGTGTGTGTGACAGAGAGTGTGTGTGTCACCGCTGTAGAGCATCACTGAGGCTGTAGAATTGAAGTTGCTGACTGGTGCTGGAACAGGCCTTGTAAATCTGCTTTTATTCCCCTCCTCCACCTCCTCTTTCTCTTTGTCGCATTTCAGATTCGTGAGCCATTCCAAGAGAGGATCACTGATTAGGGGTGTGTGTATCGGTACGCTGTATACATGTGTTTATGTGGGTGAGAGAGAGAGAGAGAGTGAAAGAGGTTGGGAAAGAAGTGTGCTTTTGCCTGCGAGTCAACGTGTGTGTGTGTGTGTGTGTGTGTGTGTGTGTGTGTGTGTGTGTGTGTGTTATGTGCGCGGTTTGGCTTGAGCAAATAAAGCCCTCATACCTCTGTGTGTGTTTTTTGCGTGGGTATTTCTGTTGATTTGTAAGAAGAGGATCACAAATTCCTCTCAAAAGCTTCCCTCCCTCTTCTCCTTTGCGGTCTCATTTTGATGCTGGCTGGCACTGCTAACCGATCCTCTTTGTACTGTATGTCTTTGTGTAGAAACCTGTGCCATGCGTTTGCCCATTACACTGCGACTTCAATGCACTACATGTAACACGTTTGTCCAAATTCAATATATATCTAAACCCTGTGTTTTGCTGGGGCCTGCGATGATCACATTAGAACAGACATGAACTACAGAGGCTCATTTAGATAACTGATACAAACGGGTGACAAAATAAACAACAAAGTGTCTTTGGAAGGTGGGGGCCACCCCTAGCTTCTCATAGATTCTCCATAGGAGGGATGAATACCATTCTTCTGGAAGATATTCCCTCATGTTGAATTTTAATGATGGTGTTAGAGAGCGCTATGTAACACTTCTGTCCAGAATCTCCCACAGGTGTTCAACTCAGCAGAGATCTGTAACTGCGTAGACCAGAGCTAGTTATGTTAATCATTTCACACTCATCAAACCCCTCGTACCCTGTGTGGAAGGATCTGCATTCAGTTATACGGTGTTGTCCTTTAATTTGTCCCCTCGTTGACTCACAGGTAGTCAAGAAGAACGTCACAGTTAATAATATATTTATTATTATTATTACTAATTATTTTATATAACAATTAATAATAGAACTCATGTTAAATTCACCCTGGGACACCACTCTTAAAGAAGCAAAATTTGATTGCTATTTATTTATAATTATTACCAAAATAATCATCATCATCATCTGCTTATGTCTAATTGATCTGCACCATATGTGCAGCATGCTAAAGTATGACAAAGAAAGCACAGTGAAGCAGGGGCGTTAAAGTTTTTCTAAATATCTGAGATCTGTGTTGGATAACAGTATTAAGTTGAAAGGAGTTAGTTACCATTATTACAGTTTTTCACAATTGCTAAAACACTGAACCCCATTCTCTGAACCCAATGCTCAGTGGCCTAAACCCATTTGTCGAATCAGTCACTCTGGAGGATAAAACCTTAAACAAGTTCAGGTAGTTAAGACACTGTTTGAAAATCTCCTCCAATCTTTTTGCAAAACTGTAAACACATTCTCGCTCACTAAAACAAATTTTGCACTGTGAAACATGCAGCAAAAGTTAAACACAAGTACAACACAACTGTCATCTTTTACACACAGCAACTCATAATTCTGCACACTTGTTTCTAATGATGTGATCAAACTAACATGGGGTCAAGTCCCTGGCCAGCAGAGACAATGTCACCCTTTGACTTTGATTTTGCAGTTGCACAAACTTTTTAAGTGTAATGTGCTTTTCCTTTATAGTTTTCTTTGTTCTTTGGGCTTACTTGAATATACAAATATTCAGTACTATATTACAGTTTTTCTCAACACTAAACCCTATTGTCTGAACCAAATGCTCAGTTGCCTGAACCCACTGATTGAATCAATCACTCTTTTGGCAAAACCATAAGCACTTTTCACCTGTTTAGAC
>JAPMOB010215826.1:0-13566 GCA_029875015.1 Lepomis gibbosus | reverse complement strand
ACTTTGTTGGTATAATTACTCGACCTGCGCAAATGCGAGATGGAGACATCCAGTGCTACTGCACCGCCGTCTAGCGGTCAGGAAGAATGAAATAGAACTAACTTAAAACACTTGTGTTCAGGCACCTGCTACGTCACCACTCGGTCACAAACTGGCTGCGACTCACAGTGCAAAAACAGAGCTGCTGCACAGTCACATGTGACACCACAAGGCTTTCACTACAATCCTCCCCCTCTAATACACCTGACTGGAAACCTCTTCTAGAAAAGTCCAGTGCTGTTTTGCATGGATCTCCATGCACTAAGACCTTATAAAGTCTGTTAAGACTGGGGGCCAAACTGCAGGGTCATTTGGTGGAGCAGCAACTGTTCCATCAGGGTCTGATGCTGGCTGTACATCTCTGGTTGTGCTCGTACTGGTTGAGGCTGCCTGTAGTTAACCTTGGTCTGCGAGACCTGCTAAAGATGTCTGGACTGGGTCTGTGCTAGTACTGGGTGAGGCTGGATATGGATCAGCTGTGTTCATTCTGGCCGATGATCCCACAGCTACTCTGCAGACAAACTTCAGCATAGTAGATATCTTCTATATATTGATGTTATCAGCTCCCTCAGGCTCATTCAAACTGGCTCCTTCAGGTTTCCTTCATTTTCAAATATAAAATACTAAAATGACTGGGTGCACTACATACTAATACTGATGTACTGAGGTTTTATGCAGATTGTAAAGGAGTAAAAAGTTGATATTAGGCTTAGATATGCAGCAAAGTGAAAGTAAACAGTTGCTACAATTAAAAATACTCAAGTAAAGGACAGATACCCCAAAAAACTACTTAACTACAACAAAATACTTCTGCTTTTTTACTTTCCACCACTGGTTTTAGCAAATTTCTGGCTAATTTCATAATACAATATATACCATGACGGACTGACAGAGCTGGATTAACATGACAGACATTTACTTAGCAGTGCAAATCAGATCAGTCCCCCTGTGGAGCACTGGGATCAGCTAGTCCTGTTACTGTTAAAAAGGTCATGGTGGTCTAGACAGACAGCAATGGGCTGGAGCTGGATTTGAAATAAAGCAGGACTCAGCCTTAGTGCACACTTTACCAGGCGAGCTCCCACGGATCCAGACCTTTTATTTGTATTCGCTTAACCAGCTATATCAGCCAGAAATTAAGAGACAAAACCAGAAATAGAACCAATGAAAAAAATGGGAGGGCAGTGGGAGGTAGTAAATGCGCCATATTACCACACTTTCCTGTTGCATTGGGTGATGCAATCCTTTTCTGGATGTGTCATGAATATTTGGTTGACGCTGCTCAAGTTTGACTAACACCTTAACACCTGTAACAGCCAAACGCTAAGCACATTTTTCTGTGCTCATTTAAGAACCTCTGGCTGTCTATTCACGTACATTACATAATAATGGATGTGAATGGCCTTTGTAAATAGGCAAGACTACAATGCACAAATATTTCATTACTAGTATAAGCCCTACATTCAAAGGCTGACTCACGTAAAAGTATAGAAGCTAGTGTTATCATCAAAAGGGTTATAATTACGGATGCATTAACATGGATTTAGCATTTTATATTAACTACTTCAGAAACTGCTGGGTAGTGCAATATGTCCAGTAGCAATGCATCAAAAATGATTGTATGTTCAATGTATAATTATTATTTTTATAATAGAATATTATCTGAAATATCGTCAAGTACATGTATAAAGTTTCAGGAAAAGGAAACACTCAAGTAAAATAAGGTAAAAATACCTGAAAACAGTACCCCAAGTATTTAGTACTAGTATGGCTAATATGGACAACTCAATAGCTCATTGTTTTTAAGTAGCCCCACCTTTTTAATGTTTTTAGCACCTGATTTTACCAATATTACCACTGTGTGTCACCAACTTACAGCATGTCAATAATATGTCATGGAATGTCATGGCCATCAGCTGGAGGCCTCAGACTTGCTGAAGCTATAAAAAACACCAAATGAATGAATGAAATTGTCAAAACCAGCAGCGCAGTAATGAATGTTCCCTGCTACAGGCAGCATCCAGGACTCAGAGGAGACAACCTGAAGGAAAGTTTTTGGGTGTTGTATCTACATGTAGGCAGTGTGAGACACACACACACACACACACGATACATGATTCAAGATACTATGACATGGTCAGCCAACAAATATATTATATTGTCCCATCATACTTTAAGCTTCAGTGTGTAATATTTAGGATGATCTATTGACAGATGCAACATAAGATCCTTAACCATATTAAATAATGAACAGTTATATTTTTATTATCTTAGAATGAGCCATTTCTATCAACATACGCTGCGGGTCATCTTACATGGACGCCGCCATGTTGCGCCGCCATGTTGCACTACCATGTCTCTACAGTAACCCAAACAAACAAACGGCACTACATAAAGCGTTTTGGCAATGCATTCAATACGTATAAAGAAGAGGAAGAAGAAAAGGAAGAAGAAGAAATAAAGTTAGTAGTATTAGTTGACTGGTTTATTAAAAGTGAGAAAAGAAGTGAAATTAGGACAAATGGGGGACCACATGTATTATTTAGTACAACAGAGCCTGTCAGACACTGTTGCTTCTTGAAAAGGGAGGGGGGGAATAAACAGAATCTTTTTTTCCTCCTTAAATCTTTAAGGCAAAAAGAGAAATACAGTGTACATGGTTTGGGCTTATTGGTTTGGGCTTTTGCCTTTATTGTAGAGTGATAGCTGTGGAGAGAGACAGGAGAGAGAGGGGATGACGTACAGCAAAGGGGGGCACTGAGCTAAGGACTTAACAGTACACACAGTACCAGGTGACCAAGGAGCCCCTTATTTTCGATAATTCAAGCTCATTTAACTCAGTTCCTGCTTGCTTAGTTGTTTTTGTATCTAGTGAAAGCTTAGATCTTGCATGCCCAGTTTCCTGAAGTGCACTACGCAGTAAATATTTCAAAAACAGACACAACCAGCCTATTTGAGATGAATCATAGTGAACAGGAGCCTGTATTATGTGGCTTATTCTGATGCCAACAGTACATCTGTTTTTCCAAATATGGGATATCAAATTTTAAATCAAAATACTTGAATTTCACATGTCAAACCCCATAAATCTAAAAAAAAGAAGAAAAAAACAGGATTGCTGGCAGAGAAAGCGATGTCCAGACAATTAGGTTATATTTCAGGTATGATGCTTGTTACGTAGGATCGGTGTGTATTTAGCCCAATATATGACACTGCAGACTGGGTAATGCGTTCCTGTGTATTGACTCATGGATACCACATCGTCGCCAGCCTCTCTGATGCTTTAAGTTTACTGTCATCACTAACTGAGGAGGTAAATAGCGCCCTGTGATGCATAGTAACCACATAAACAGAACTTTTAGAGAGTGACATATCGGCCTATTGTCAAACCGCAGTTTAAGCCCAGCCCCAACCTTCGTCTTCATGCCGCCCGTCAACAAGGACCTCAGTGTTTGATATAATGTCTCACTCTCAAGTGTCTCATTCAGCAGGAGATTTACTTTATGTATGAAGGCAGACTCTGCGCCGCACTCACACCATACTCCCTCTCTCAGCCCATGCATACACACAAATGTTACTGGCAGTCTGTGTACATCTAGAGAAAGAAGTGTCTCGTGTCTTATATGACAAGCTGTCATAACATTGTACGTCAGCGCTGTGGCTTGAATCAGCTGCGATGAGTTCAAAGATGCTGTAAATTCAAATCGTATGTCTTCTGTGTAGTAATGTAAGATCTGCCAACTGTAACCCTGCTGCTTTCTGACTCATTAATCATAGCTGGGTATATAATGACAAGCCTCTATCCTTGTTTCAGTAAGCGTTTCCCTTAGTTTGACAGCGGCAGAGGTTGCAAATACTAAACATTGAAGCTCAGTGCAGAGAGGAAACTAGCTTTGGTGTAACCCTTTAGAGTAAGCGGCAGCGTAAAGTCACTGTCAGAATGCAGCAGCTCTATTTAAATTCTAAACTTTGTCCAACGTGTTTGTTTCTCCATCAGAGTTCACACTCAATTTATTTCTCGCACGCTCTGGGCCTTCCTGTGAAAAACAATAAAGACTTTGCGGCTTTTAATAGACCTAGAGCATACTATTCCGAAACCTCAGAACCTTGTGGTGTTCTGAATGAGCCGTGGATGACAAACTACACTTTGGAAAATTGCAGTGTTGAAAAAGAAAAGAAATCAGTTTGCATGAGCGTGCAGGAAGTTGCTCCATCATCTCCCAGATGCACTGTGTCAACAAGTTAGGGCACAAATTGATTTAAGATTGCCTAATTGTACTCTGATTAAAGAGCTGTCCTGTTCAGATCCTTTCTTCCTTTTGACTTTTTATTTATTTGGTTTTGGTGTGGAAACAGCTGGGCTCAATGTGTCGATCGTCCGGTGCCTTCTGCGTATGCCTGCTGCGCTCACGTGAGTTTATTTTTCTTCCGACGCGTCCTTTTCATTCCACTGAGAGATCTAAGAGGTGGCTGCACAGCAGGGAGTCTGCGACCACAGCATGTCGGAGAGAGGTCCAACATGTAACTGACAGGAGGTGGGGGACAAGACAGAGGGGGAGGGAAGGGGCGGATAAACCGAGACAATGTTTGACAAGCTCCCATGGAGCGATCAAGTTCACATTAATGAAAGCCACTTCAAATAAGGGACCAAACATGTTCCCATACTTACATAATGCTTAATTACAAAGAAAGACAGAGAGACAAAGGCAATATGTAAAGTGTATTTTATTTTAAAGTCATCATTGGCACATTTCACATTCACAATTTTCCAAGCACATCTTCGAAACAATACTCACATATCCGCTGTACTCATATGTACATTGGTTGTTGTTATTGTTCTTCCTCTTCACACTTGCTGTCAAGTGATCACGTCCTTGTGTGATTCTAATGTGGCACAAAATCCACAGCCCTCCTACTTTAGAAACAGAATTCTCAAGGTCAGCTGAAGCTAAATTGAGGCTACAGCAGTCTCAATCAGACAAAATAAAATATAGGTTCTGTTTTGAAGCCGTAGTCAGGTGTCCATCTGAACACTGAAACTGGTTTTGCCGGCTCTAACTGTTACTCCTGTTCAGACTGACCATCAAAAACTGACCTCCCCACTGTAAGTGACTCCTTCTGTTTAAAACTGAATTAAAATATTTATCCATCCATCCATCCATCCATCCATCCATCCATCCATCCATCCATCCATCCATCCATCCATCCATCCATCCATCCATCCACCCACCCACCCATCCATCCATCCATCCATCCATCCACCTCATCTTATAAAGTCAGTCCATAAATGTAAAGTAATGGTAATGGTAGTGGTAATAATACAAATATCAATAAAAATACTACTACTGATAGTACTAACAATGACAGCAATAATAATGATAATAAAAATAACAGGACTAATAAGACTAATTACAGCAGTGGGTGTGGAACAGGAGCCTAAGCATTAAACTACGAGAGAGGGAAGAATTCAAGTGAGTGGCATGCATTAATGTGATGAGGTTGGATACAGAGGGAGAGGAGGAGAGAGGAGCTCAGTGCATCATGGGAAGTCTAGGCCTACAGCAGTATAACCAAGAGATGCTTCAGGACTCACCTGAGCCAGCCCTAACTATAAGCTTTATCAAAAAGGAAAGTCTTAACCCTACTCTTAAATAGAGACGGTGTCTGCCTCCTGAACCCAAACTGGAACCTGGTTCCACAGCAGAGGAGCCTGATAGCTGAACGCTCTGGCTCCCATTCAAAAACGCTTATGATGCTGGGAAACCTCTGAACTCTATTTTTTCCTCTATTTTTATGTATTGCATTAACATTTTGACAGATTTCAAAATATTCCGCATTTTACATTTAATTGTAGTTTTGTAGTACTCAAGACCGATCTTGGTCTTGAGACTGGTCTTAAGACCACGTTTTGATGACCTTGGTCTTGTCTCGGACTCGACTGCATTTCTACTCTGTCTTGTCTCGGTCTCGGACATTGGGGACTTTTATTTCAAGACCAGTCAAGACCATAACTTTAGGAGTATCAATAAATTGCTTTGCATTGTCTGATTTATTTGTTAACATCCTTACTTTGAATGTAAAGGGAGGGCGAGACTGAGTCAAGACCAAGATGGGGAACTGGTCTTGCCCTCCCTTGGTCTTGCTCTCGACTTGGTGTCAGCCCCTAAAAGTCTTGGTCTTGACTTGGTCTCGGTTTGGGCGGTCTTGACTACAACACTAGTTAATTGCATTTCACTTGTCAATTGGGGAAACACTGATATACTAATACTTTACCATACAGCAACCAGAAGTGAACTTGCATTTATAGCTCTGGTCATGGCTTAGTCACGGCAAAGTATAGCTATTGACTTTATCGTTTAAATGGGTCAGTCTGCTTAGGGCTATGATCCTCACTAGGGTTGGGTACCAAAACCTGGTACCAATATGGAACCGGTTCCCATATGTCCAGTGTCTATGGGGACAATTTAGAACATGCATTTTGGTGCCTCATTAAGGTGCCACTTAAATTTGGCGATCCAACAATTTTCCCTCGAGTGCACCAAAATGGATATATGAAGCGTCATCACCGTTCACTGCAGCACTAATCGTAGCGTCCCTCAATAAAAGCCTACAAATCTCCTGATGGCCTCACTGCAGGGGCTTCCATAACAGCCGTGCTTTACTTAAATATGCTTACATGTTAATTAACGGACAGAGAGATTTGGGCGCGCTTTCTTTGTTTACAGGCTTTCTATGTTTCATGCAGACAGCATTGGTGAGTGAGGTTCCGACACCTCTATATATCTCCCTTCCTATCTTCTCCCCACCTCCCTTTCTCTGGCTTCCTCTGGCCTCACACTGCCCCGTCATCCTCTGCTCTGATGTGTCATGCACATCCTTGTTGTGTCTAAACAAAATTTTACGCAAGTTTAAACAAGCACAATCAAACAAAACAGAGAGGCTCTGGTTGAAACTTGCAAAATCACCCCGTGGCCTGTGTTTATGCAGAAATGTTGGCTTCATTTCTTCTTTCTCTCTCTCTCTCTCTCCCCCTCCAGCTTGAAAATGAAATACATCAGTCATATTAATGACATCCGTTAAACCAGGAGATTTGCCTGAAACGGTGTTAAGAAGTGAAATGAAAACACAGCCCGGAGTTCAGCGAGGACACGATGACTTCTGCGGCTCTAATACACCAGTATATTTACACGTGAACTGGAGGTTTATGGATGTAGGAGTCCAGGACAGAATTAAGTCATCATTAAGTTTAATTGCACTCTTATTCATTCAGTAAAATGATGGACATACAGCTGAGATGATCTTCCACTGACTGGATTTGTGGGCAGCTCTGCTGTTACCAGGATTTGAACTGAAACATGTCTGCAAAGTTGGAAAGTGTATTGAATTATAATCCCCAGGTTTTGGTAAGGTTGGAATCTTGGATACTGGTTAGTTAGGCGGGGCATGAGTGTAAATCACACTGACCACAATCCTCAAATCAAATCACAAAATGTTCTGGGAAAACTGGATTTTTTGGAACTGAAGTTGTAGGTGCGCCTCCATCTTGGAAGGGCTGAATTAGAGTACACATTAAAGTACACCTGAAACCCTGAGAGCTTACAGTTTTGCCTGTGGATTCACAAAGATACCCCCAAATTACTATAGTTTTCCATCCAGAAGCATGAACACAAGCTCTCAGACAGCAAGCTAGACATCACAGCACACTCAATGCATGAACCAAGTGTAAGAGTTGGGTAACTGTGTTGTCGAAATGGTGGTAACAGGTGGTACAGAGGCAGACCTCAGTGATTAAAAAACAAGATACAGTAGATTCAGCATTTGGCAAGTGTTTTGCAGACTCCCACCTACACAGCTGTGTTGTGTATGATCCTACAGTGGTATCTGTTCATCTCTGCACTGTGCGCAACCACTCTCTTTCTATCCTCTGTTTTTTGGCCTCCAGTTCCTCTTAAATGAACTCAGTCTAGGGCTGTGTAACTGGATGAGCATCAGTGCTGGCGCCTGTTTTGGGCCTATTTTTTTAAGGTCCCCTTGGAGCTGATCTCTTTCTCGTTAAATCCATGTTGGGGCTGCTTCAGTAAACAGAAGACAAGAAGAAGGAGAACGTGGAGGAGAAAAGGAGAACATCTTGACAAAATAAATGTATTTTTTGGCTTACGGATGGTTTATCTGTTTTACTGGCTCTCCAAGCAGGAGAAGATGGAGCCGATAAAAGAAGAGACTCCGAGTTTAATGTTCGTTCCTGCCCTCCTCCTCCTCCCCCTCCTTTTCTCTGCCATCAGGGTTAACATGATTGTAAAGTATTCCCTCTCTCTCCACACTGTGTTAACAAGGCTCTTAAAGGCTTCGTCCACTCTGCAGGGGTTTAACAAGCCCGCCGCCGCCTTCTAAAAGTACAGAAATTAGTTTCCAGGTAAAGCCACAAATGAAAACCCCACAGTAAGTGTCAGGAGCTGAAATCACAAGCAGATATACAAGTACCTTAACTTAAGCACTCATTGTAACACAAACCACAAGCTTTCTTTTAAATGAAATATGACTTGTGAAATATGACTCTGTGCCCTGCAGACAGTCTCCTTATTTAACACAAATTGACCATTGTCACATCATAAAACTGATTTATTTTTCATCAGTGGCTGGTAGTGGTTTTAAAAGACACAGATAAATTATGTTGTCCTGCTGAGAGGGGCGTCAGATCAGAAAACAATTATGTGGGGTTCGGACGGGCAGTTACAAATCATGTATTTTGTGGTTTAGGACTTGCAGAATTTGCAACTGAATTTCATTCAGGCACAGAAAAAAGTCAGAGATGTGAGCAGGACTTCCACAAAATGCCTAATGTTTTTAACCCTATATGCAAATATTCTGTTCCTGGTGCCAATAAAATATTATTTTGTAATTTATCTACCTGAACTGGACAGTGAAGCCAAGCGAATAAAGATTTTCACTTTAATGCCTTTTATATTGGTGACAAGTGAAATTAAAGGCTTGATGGACGGTATTAGCCTTTGTCTAAAGCAGGCCTCTAGACAAAAAGACTAAAGGGTATTTATTGTAAGACCTGAGCGGGGAGTAAGATGGAATGAGTTGAGATCTTTCCAGTGGAGAATCTCAGAGGGAGGCAGGTAATGAACGGAGCAGACAGGGAGGTAGAGGTAAGGGAGGCAGCAGAGCGGGATCCTGGGGAGCTGCTGACCAGCAGCAGGCTCAAGAGCTTGATCCAGTGAGTGACGAGACAGAGGAGTTCCCATTCAGGCCGTTAGATGCACCTCCGTCTCAGTGCCAGTTTGAGAAACTAGATAAGCATCCAAAAAACTCTCATGAAGTCCACCAAAGCCAGGACAGGGAGAGACTGTTGGTTAAACATATGGGCAACTCCAGCTTGACAAAGCCAGGACCAGGGCTGTGTGCGTCCTAGGACTAGAAGCAAAACACAATATTACCTATCTTAGTCAGTCGGAAACCAAGGTGTGGATAGTGAGGTGGAGCAAGGTTCTGTGGGTGGATGGGAGAGAAAGACAGAACCTGGAGTGACAATTAATCCTTCATACTGAAGGATATTGGCTATGCTCGAATAGAAAGCTATGAATAGAGTGGAGATATATTTACTCTAATAAACTGACAGCTGCCATTGCTTGTTAGCTTTTAGCATATGGCTTTGAGGTTTATTAAGGGTGAAGCATGCTTCAAATGAACTACTGTCTGACAGGGGCAGTTGCATCCAACAATGGACACGTCAAACACTGATAGGTCAGTTGTGCGGAGGTGAGGAAATATTAAGGGTTTCATCGCCTCTCTCAAGCCAACTTTTATTAAGTGCAACACCATGAATGTCTTCCAGGAGAGACTGTCCAAATCATGTCTCCCTTCTTTTGAGTATGGCCATTCAGAACAGGTGTAAACACTTTTGCCTTCAGGTGGTCTCACGACATGTCGAATGAATCAGTCTCATTTAAGCTTTGCTTTGAAATGGAGCTCTGTATTTGAACCTCTTAATGACATATATTGCTTAAAAGTAGCTTGAACCATTGGACAGAGCACATGTAGGCTCAGGAAGAACAAGGTTGGACACCTTGTCCAGTTTGTGTGCTTTTGTCTTTGTGTCTGTCTTTTTTGTCTCCACAGTATGTCTGTGTTTGTGTAACCTCTCTCCACCATCTGCCAGGTCAACCTCAGAACCTCAGCTCAGACTAAACACAATGCAAAGTTATCCTGGTCAGGCACTGGGTACACACACACACACACACACACACACACACACACACACACACACACACACACACACACAGACAGCCCTGTTTGGTTCCTGTTAAAGTCAGTCGAGGGTGTTACATGTTTGCAGTTCACTTCAGCCCATCAAAATGCCCCATTGGAAATTTACTGGCCTTCAGCAGCGCAGTGGGGCCCTATAAACACACTTGCGCACCAGTATGTGCACACTGTAGGTTGCTCACATTGTCAGACCCCTGTTACCACCTAGTGCAAGGAGTTTGATTGAGTCATCCATGGTGTCAGAATCAGACGCCTGCTGGGACACCCAGTCTGCCACCTGTGTGTGTGTGTGTGTGTGTGTTTATTCACACTGACTCTGGCGTCATCCCCATCATCAGACATTTCACTGACACGTTTGATTGTGAAGCGTAATTTGCTGCTCTTCCACCATGCTGCCATGGCTGACTTTATCTCTCGCACTCTCCTTCAGCTCTCTGCCTTTGTCTCTCCATTCTTACAGATGTGGACGAGTGTCTGGACAACAACGGTGGATGCCAGCAAGTTTGTGTCAACACCATGGGGAGCTACGAGTGTCAATGCACAGAGGGCTTCTTCCTCAGCGACAACCAGCACACCTGCATCCACCGCTCTGACGGTAAGACTGGAACGGAGAATGAGTCTACGAGCTGTTTTCTTCAAGTTTATGAAATGGATCAATTTGAGAAAGCAAAGGTTTATATCAACCTACTGCATTTTATTTTTTGGTATCTTAAAGACTCTACAATGGAAACAAAGTGTCTTTTTGTTCTGATTATAATGAACATCTGAGCAAAAAAAAGCAGTCAAAGGGGTACAGTCTCACAGAGCTGTTAGCATGGCCATGGTTCTGTCAGATTTGTCCAACCCTTTCCTCAAATTCAGATTTAGCTTAAAACATTTGTTTCTGTAACCTGTGGTTCATGTCCCAAATATTATACTCATGCGTGTAGCTTAGTCTGTAAGTGAACTTTAAAAGTCTATGAGTGAGGCAATTTCAACAAGATACTACCCAGGCAACTATAAAATGGTTTGATCCCTTGCAAGTTGCAGTTTCACTTGCATGGCGATCAAACTCGTGTGAGTAAATCTATATGAAGTTTGATCCTTTTGAACATGAAGCTACTTCAGTCTATTTTTTTTTTACATCCCTACTTTTTGTGATTGACTCTGTGCAAAACGTAAAACCTCCCTTGTGCATGACCCAGTAATGATTTCTGAATCACAATGAGACTTGGGATTTCAGGCCACTGACATCATGCCTCTGGCTTGGTCAGTCACACTCCACACCCACAGTGGCAGCGATAGACACTGGGCGTGATACTGTATGTGACTTGTGACATGCATGTTTGGCCTCCACTTAATGCCGGTTTGATTTCTTAAAAGTGTTTGACCCCACTACTCCGGCACCCCTGACCCATTACGCCTGTCACATCTAATTTATTGGCTCAGTCTGTGGCAGCGAGGGGTGCTGAAGGAGCTGTGATCCGGAGGTGAGGAGGCGTGGCCTTCTCCTTCCCTCCACCCTCACACACACATTCTCTAAGCACAATACTCACTCACTGTGAATGGGGACAGTGTGGCAGGCATCAAAGGCACATGAGAGGACATCTGTCATCTTTGCAACTGGACAAAAAGGAGACGCTAGAGGAATGTAGAGAGGGATGAAGACTGAGGGGGAGGTGAAAGGGATCAAATAGTAGGAGTAGGCAGCAACAGAGTGACCTCTCCTTTATCCTCTCTCTCTTTAATCCGTGTTGGGAGCCAGTGTCAGGATATTAGAGGATTCTCTGTGAAGACATTTAGAGAAAGAGGTGAAAGAGTTGCAGAAATATGTGTGTTTGCTCACTGGAAACTCCATGAACCAGCATGTGAATATATCCTGCTTTCCCTCTCTCTTCTTTCCTCTCCTCTCCTTTTTTTTTCAGGATAGCACAAGGGGGGAAAGGTTTCATGACAGCCTTTTACTTCTATGGTAGATTAGCAAAGTTTTAAGACTGAATAAGACCACCAAACGGACTAAATCCCCCTTTAAGAATACATGTTAAACCCATTATTCTCAAAAAAAAAAATCAAACTGTTTATTTATGTACATCCAATAAGGCCTGCATATCAAATTCCACTCATAAGCAAAGCATTCTAGGTCCTCCATATCTACCCACCCTCTTCTCTGAGAATGAACCTTATGTCCACTGTGTTAACAGTAATTCCTGCTGCTGTCAGAGGGATTTCATGGTAAACAAGCACTGAAGATGCTTGTGGTATCTCCCTGTTGCCCTGCTCTGGCAGGCTGTTCTGAGGCTTTAACCACAACCACACAGCTCTCCACCCCCAGAGATCCTCAATCAGACACTTGTCTCCTCGCCGTCTCCTGCACAGGAATAGCCTCAGCATCCCGGAGTCCCACAGGAATCTTGTTTCACTTTTTTTTCACCTTCCCTTATAAACTCATCTCTCTACTCTCTCTTTCTTGCATCCACTGTCTTAGGATCTCTGACAAACCAACATAGCTGTGTAAAGACAAAATTTAATCACTTTTAATGTCACCAAAACCCCTGGATGTACACAAAAATGGTAATAGATTGAAATGGTTAAATTAACAAAATGTAAAAAGAGTAAACATTAGAAAAACCTATGTCAATTCAATGTTTGGTGTGACCACTCTATGGCTTCAAACAGCTCTCAAACAGTTCTTCTAGGTACACAAAGTCAGGGATTTTGTGGGCATATCGTCAGGTGTATGATGATGGACAATTATACCAAACAGGTGCTTATGATCACCAATTCAATATGTAGGTTTAAACACAATCATTAAATGTAAAAAAAGAATTAGCTGTGGATGAGAAATACAACTGGGGAACAGCCACACTAACAAGCTAACAAGGTGAGGCTGCTGAAGAACGTTTAATGTCAAACTCATGCTGCATGACCAGACTGAGCACAGCAACAAGACACAAGGTAGTTATACTGCGTCAGCAAGGTCTCTCCCAGGCTGACATTTCAAAGCAGACAGGGGTTTCCAGATGTGCTGTCCGAGCTCTGTTGAAGAAGCACAAAGAAACAGTGAACACTGAGGACCGTAGACGCAGTGGTCGGCCGAAGAAACTTGCAGCAGGTGAAGACACGTCGTGCTTACTTCTCTTCACAATCAGAAGATGTCCAGCAGTGCCATCAGCTCAGAGCTGCAGTGGGACCCTGGTACACCATCTAGTCTGGAGAAGTCTGTTCAGAAGTGGCCTTCATGGAAGACTTGCCATACCTTTGAAACAAGGCCAAGTG
>JAPMOB010215824.1:0-17308 GCA_029875015.1 Lepomis gibbosus | reverse complement strand
AAGTGTGAATGCTTTCAAAGAGAGATAAACAGAAGCTGTCAGTATTGGTGGGCATAGAGATAGACAGTGTTGTGGAGCATTTGACCAGACTGGTTTGAGAAGGGGCTATTGATGATGTGATAGTTTATTTGTCAAGTGGTGTTTGAGTATGTTGTCAATGGAAGGCAAGCTGAAAAGAGCTGCTGTTTGCTAATGGAGGATCCATTGTTTCCACCTTTCAAGCCTACAGGGCGTGAGTAAAAGGATGGACTTTTGGAGTCTTGCTGGAAGCTAACTAGGAGCTATGTATCTTTGTCTTTGCCAACATGAAGTCAATAAGCTCCGATTAGAAGATCTTTGTATCCAAGATTTGGTAACCTAAATGCTGTCTTCCAAAATCAATTACTAATCAGCAATGTCTATTACTAACCATTGATGAAGGGTAGATGGATGTTACTGCCCTTGCATCCCAGTATAGATTACAATTCCAGCAATGTATTATTATTATTATTATTATTATTACTACTGATATTAAATTATCTATTTAAAGCCCAAAGCTAAAATTTTGTGCATCAACCCGGATTGGGAGTTGACTACAAGGCCAAGACTTCCCATAATCTCCCACCCTTACTTTTCCCTCCCATGATGACGCACCTGCAGCCTCGCAACTGATTTAAATGTCGGTGACTCTACTGCACTCACCTTAGTTTTTTTAGTTTACACTTAATAGTTACTTTATTTGTCATATAGTTTGTCGACCATTTGAACTTGTGCTCATTTCATTCAGATTGTACATACACAAGAAAACAGATAAATGCATTGCACACATTTCGTTTCATACATCATAGTCAGTTTGTTTAGTACTTTTTGCAGTGCACACATTTAGTTAACTTCTGTGCAATCAACACTTTGTCAGAGTTAGGTTTTTCATTCGGTGTTTCAGTGCTGACGGTGCCACTGCTGGTTGCTGCTGCTGGAGATGGACATTTTGTGAGGCTTGTGCAAAAGCTCTGCCTCCTAAAGCAGGATTTTGTAAATTGTTTGTTTCTTTTTGTTATTTTCAGCCATTATTCCATCATCATTCATTGGGTTTAAAATGTTTTCCTCTTTTTAACTGTTTTACAGTCTGTCATACTTATGGGTGAAAGCTAACTAACTCAAAAGCAGTAACATCACATTGTTTCACCATAACAACCCCCACACTGCAAAGAACTTATGTATATTGTGACTTTATTACATTATTTTAACTAACATGGACTGGACTGCTCCAGAACTCTGATGCAGCTATCAAGCCCTATTGGAAGTTCTGTAAAAACAAACTGTCCTCTGAGTAAGCCTCTTCACATCAATCTTTAAAGGGTAGTTTCAAGGATTTGTGGGGTTCCTCCTGGCTTGTTACCTACCAACTGACATCACAAATTGCAGCAATGTGTCAACACAAGCAGTAGTTCAAGGTGTTAAAAATCTGAAATGTGAGTAAAATTTGCAGTAACACAATCAACTCATCTAAAAAAATAAGAAAGATCTACTGTAGCTCTTTTATTTAAAAAAATGTTTATGTGGGTGTTTAATAAAGTTAAATAAAGCAGGTTGAAGCAAGAAAGGCTTCTTCATCATCTACAGCAGATGACTGGGACTCATAAAAATAAAGAGAATCAAATGGACTTACACAACTGAAATGTCAGGATAATTATTCAATTATATTTTTTCAAAGAAGTGCATTTCAAGGTGTGTATCACTGGGTTGAAAGGACTACTTTCATCAATCATTAAAGCTTGCTTTGGCCCTTAAGTGTGTGCTAGAGAGGAGCTCTGCCAGAAAAGTGAAGCAACAAAAGGCTCTACAGTAAGGTAAATAATAAAATGTGGAACACAATCAATATTGCTACGATAGCAAAAACTGGCAAAATAAGTCCCAAGTTATAGATGTCTAGATGTTTGTCATTAGCACATCACAGAGAGATCTGTTTGCATGCATGTATGAGCGCTCAAGTTCCCATAGCTATTGACATTCGGGTCATTCATCAGAGAAATTAGTTTCATTTTCTTCCATAGGATTCCAATTTGCTGTAATAACAACATATTCTGTTTGTGTGCACGTGCTCGATGTTATCTGCTATGTACATTTACACACACATTGATTGTGTTTAGTGTCTGTGTGCAGGGAGCTCCTTAAGGGCCTTTGCATCAAGTGGAACCGTTTTGACTGGCCTTGGCTCCAGGGGCCTGACCGTGACTCCTGAGAGAAGAGGAAAAAGGCAAGCGGCTGCGTTTGTGGTGAAGGAAACTACACCACCACATGCTCCCTATCCGTTCCTCTTAGTCGGCTCAGTGGCCCATACCTCGTCTTAATGAGATGCGGCAACACACACAGACACATGTAGCTTGTCTACTCTAATTATGCTAGAAAGCTCTGCCATCTCCTGCACCCCCTGGTGGCATCATGCAATTCACTCCAAAGGTTAAAAATAACAAAGTCTGTCATGTACAATGGTAGTTATAACAGAAAAGAAGCACCAGAGCACACAGCGGAAACAGTGGTTCAGGGAACAGTGATTGGTGCTATAGGTTATGGTTATTTCCATTTATTTTAAATCCCACTATGTGACGTAGCTTACTTTGAAAAATACACTTCATGTCTGTCTATATCTGCATCTTACAATTATCGTTTGATATAACAAATATCTGACTGCCCATTGCCCTCAAGGCTTGAAATAACTGCTCACGCTTTTGGTTGCCAGGTTTGGGTGACTAGACTGCAGGTAGGATAGGTAAGCTTGTGTTGTATGGCACTTCTACTATGCCAGCTTAATTATTAAAGATAAGTTTAGTGTTCAATTAGGCTATGTTCAGACTGCATGCCAAAGTGACCCAAATCCCATTTTTTTGCCCACATGTGACTCATTGATGCAACTTTAACGTAACTTTAGAGTAGCTGTTGTAGCAGTCCTTCTGGAGCTGCGGTAAAAGCTACATGTATCAAAAGCTCCACAAACGCCATTATTATACATCTGGCTCTCTTCCTCCTCTACCTCGCTATCATCTGCTCATAAATTTCCTTCCTTACACCTGAAATCCACTGGACCGCGAGCTCTCTTCAGAGCTATTTACATGCTATTGTACATATTTTTTATTTGTCATATTATTTGTCTGAGTGGACACAGTGGGGCGAGAGAGATAAGGAGGGAGTGAGTTGGAGTAGTTGGGTGGATGCGTTGTCCAGAACTGAAAGTTGTGAACACTTGTCATAATTCAGGAGAAATGTGACCCGTGAGAGGACAATAACAAATGGGAGTCTCCCGTGAGTTAACCGTCGCTAACCTCTGTTGCTCCTTGTTTACTTCTGTAGCCTGCGACAGCATTCTGCGTGTGACGTTATGTTATTTTTCTGCGCATGCAGGTTACATTCAGGCCGCAGGCAGTTCACACTGGTGTCTGATATGGGCAAATAATGTGAACTTCCAAACAAAACAAAAAATCGGATCTGGGAAAAAAACAGAATTGAGCATTAAGGCCTGCAGTCTGAATGTAGCCTTATTAATTCAATTATTGATGCATGGAATAATTAACACAGTAATTAAATTTACACAGTAAATTACACTTAATACGGAAAATTAAGCTGTTAATAAAACAATTTGTAAAATGTAATTTGATCTGCGATTTCTTATGTCCATTTCATTGTTTTGTTTAGTTTCTGTAAAGAATAAATTACTATATTTGTAAAATTATTTGTGAAATGCTTTTTTAAAAGCAATTTAAATTGAACCAATCACTTTTTGAAAGCTTTTGTTAAAAATGTTCTGAACAACAGCAACAATAAATGTTAAATAACAAATGAAACAATGGACAATAAGAAAACATGCAATGCAATTGAAATATTGAAGAAACAAATGTGCATTGTCCAAAAGCTGATTACTGCATTTTATTCCATTATATTTTTATATTTTGAATTGGCACCTGCCATCTTGAGTTTGTTCCCTTCAATATAAATGAAGACATTTCTACCATAAATTGGTGCAGAAAATGTCTCCAGAATGCAGGAAATTAAGTATTTAATGCTGAAATTCGGAGGGGGTACTGGCACCTATTTTTATCCACTTCAAGCACTGATGTTTTCTAATTACAAAGACAAGCCTAAAAGTTAAGCAAAATCCCAATTCCTGCATTGTAAGATGGAATTTTTTTTTTTTTTTTAAATAACTTGGGTAAAAAGCTATGATAATTCAGCTGCCATGGCACTGAAGAAACAAATGTGCACAAACAAATGGGCACTAGCCAACTGACATTTGACACTAGCCAACTGACAGTTGGCTAACATGCTATATTGTCTTTACTGCGTGGTTCTTTTTCTCTGCGCTTATTATGTTGCATAATGTGCTACATTTCTTGTGGCATACTGTGCTGCAACATTTAGTTATATGACTGATTGCTGCGTAATGACATCATAATAGACTTTCTGTGGTCCCCCTGATGCATTATTTAGTGGAGAAGGACTTTAAAAGTGTGTTCTCAGAAGGCAGGTTTTACTGTACTGAAATGAACAGCATAAATGATAGTGGATGACAGAGAGAGAAATTCATTCTTAAGTCTAAATGAAACCGTATATATGCTTTGCGAAATGGTCAACTGCATTGTGATGTACACACAAGGTGTCATAAACTCGACTATATAACACCCATTTTGATTAGAATTTTAGTTAAGCAGCTCTAACACAGACAACTGATCAAATAGACATCATTTTAAAAGGCAATGATTCTCCACAAGAGCAAAACAATAGCATCAAATGCCATTTTATAAGTACTTCAAACTAAGCGAGAAATAGACTACCAGGAACATAGCAGCTAAGGCACCTCCATCCCCCTTGGAGAAGCTCTCTACATTTGTGCCACCCTCAAACTACTGTACACCATTCTACAATCTTCTACTGCTAAGCAAGTGTCATCATGTGGGCTTCTTTTTCTCTTCTGTGCACTGTGCAGCGTGTCTTTTCAAAATCTAATCCTGTCCCCCATTCACAGATGTACATTTTGGTGTTAAAATGATGTAGGGCATGAATTAGTGTGAGATAAATATGGGCTTTTATGAAGTACCGATCATCATTCGACACTAGCCAACTGACAGTTTGGCAGGTGCAGCCAAAGACCTCTCACTGCCTCCCCTTGAGCTATCCATAGTGGTGACTATGAAATATGGACAGCAGCAAATTGAGATTCATCAGGCACGCCTGCCTTGCTCACCGAAATCTATATTCAATTTTGGAGCATCTGTCATGGCAGTGGCAGGCTGAGGCATGCTGGGATTGAGAATCACTTAAATGTTCTGAAATTGTACATAGAAAAAAGCTCTCTGTCTTTCTCTCTGTGCATCTACCTGCCAGTTTATCTGTCTTTCTATCTCTGTATCTGCACGTAAATTCACATCAAATAATTTCTCTGCATAGCAATGCTAGCTTTTTCCTTCCCAATCTAATTAATGTTTCTGTTCACAAATGCATTTCCACATGCAATTTCACAGCTAATACCAAAGGAATCAATGCACTTTATTATCTAGTAAAATAATTAGTGCATTCTTGTGTGCATCAGTTTTACGTGATTGTGTTACCACAGGGAAAATTCTGACAGCATCTCTAACCCCCTGATAATGCAGCAGCTAGCTACAGTATGCTGACAATCATAGATGACTAAAGTGACAATCTGCAGATACAATGCAAGTCAAGTAACTATAGTGCTGCTGGCCAAGGGATACTTAAACCAGAATGGTCTACAAATGTAAAGGTATGTTTATTATGTAAAGTACTACATTCTCTTTTATTTTGTGACATAAAAAGAAATCTTATAATCCAAACCAAGTGTTTTCTAGTGACAGTGAGGATGCACTAATGGGGCGAGAGAGAGCAAGAGATCATGAAATGAATGGTCTGGCTCAACATTTCTTTTTCTTGTAATTGTAATTACCAAGAAGGAACAAAGCATAAAGGTCAAGGTTTTATCTGCAGGGTTGGTTTCTGCTTTCTGTAGACTGGTTCAAAGGGTGCTAAAACTTCTCATTACAGACCATTGAACTTATATTGAGAATTTGCCAGTTGGTGTGCACGTAGAGCTCAGTGTCTTACTCAAGGACACTGACATTACGATGAACTTGCTTTTCAGCCAAGGAGCCTACTACCTTACTCCCTTGACTCCACAAACTATTTGTTTTCATAATTCAGTAAATAGAAAGGTGGTGGAAGCTGTTATGGCCATCTGCTGACTGTATGTGCTTGATTCAACAATTGAAACCTCTGCTGACTTCCCTCATGAAACTGGCATATGCTATCAATCCTCCCATTTTTACGGGGATTCTTCTGTATTTTACAGTTTTATCCCACAATTATCCTATTTAAATATTTTCTGAAAATTTCCCGTATATTGAACCTTTCTAAAAATAAAAAATCTGCTGGGCATATTTGAAATGTTTGCTATATTCCCCTCCAGTAAGGCAGGTGGCAGACAACAAAACAAAAAAAAGCACTACCTCGCACATGCCCCTAAAAAAAAGACATGCGCAAACCAGAAAAATGATTGACAATGTGTGAGTAAACCTACAGTAATTCTATTAGTTCCTTTATTTTCAAGTCCCAATGTTGACATGCATGATGTTATGGCCCTGATGTTGGTAATAGATTACAGGAAAAGTTACAGAAAAAGTCAGGATGTACTGTATATAGAGATGCTGTATAAAGAGTCAAAATATCAAAATTTGGGCTGGGATGGTTAACATGTTATTATCGCGTTAACACATTAATTAATTGACGCTGGCAACTATTTTATCGCATGTTAACGCAATTTTCATTATTATTCTCATTATTATTATCATTAATGATAATAACAATATTATGAAGGTCCGTTGATCACTGTCTCTGTATACATATCGTCAAACAATTTGAGGAGGGGTGGGATGTTGATCAGCCTGCAAATAAACCACCCAAACAAGCAGTGGAGGGAGGCTTCGGCAGACTATGTTGGAAGCAGCTTGTGGGAGAAGTAGATAAACAAAAGCAAGACAAGCAAGCAAGTAAATGCCATAGAGAAGTGGATAGCTACACACTGCATGCTGATTAGTATTGGGGAAGATCTTAGAAACGTTCTTAAAATCACAACTTAGTCTCTTGGCCCCACGAGGTTGCTCTGCATTTCTCAGGTGAACAGAAAGGGAGTAAATGGCAGGCGCTCTATGGAGAGTAACCATGGCAACAGCTTCTGTGCATTATACAGCTGTAGCCTATTTAACTTAAGTTAAAATTATACATAACTTTACCATATAGGCCTACATCTAGATTTGCGGGAATGCTCTGCCATGTGAATTCCCTCCTGTTGATGTCCTGATAACTATTTAGGAAAGAGTAATAGATTCTGGAAACTCACAAACAGCGAGGATCAGTCTCTCTCCCATTGATTTGTCCTGCGCACTGCGTACAAGAAATTCAAGACAATTAAACAATTCAAGGCGGGCATGTGCGTGAGGCGAGCACGACCATGACATTCTAACAGGAAAATTGCTACTGAACATAAAGTGTAATGCTGTTCCCTGATAAAAGAAAATGTTTCTGCTGGTTATATATTTGATTTGATTACATTAAAGTTTAAGTTGAGATTTACAGGAAATATTTTTTTGCTACTGTGTAAAAGGAATACTGTTGCAAACCACATGTGACTTTTGTGTATAGGGCCTATAGCAGTGCATTTAAATTAAATACAGTACTTTAGTGATTAGTCGCAATTAAAAATTTTATTTGTTGCCTTGCACTAATCAAAATAAATATTTACACCATATACTGTTTAACATACAGATATTATGTAAGGTCAAACTTACGAACACAACGCTCTTTAGTCTCAATGTATGCTCCGTACCAAGAAATACATCTATATTTGAGGTAAGCCTGTTAGCAATATAAATATATAAAAACAAACATAGTTAATGGCATCCAAGTTATTTGAAATAATACAGCATGCTGGTTTATGTCTGTTGAAGCAATTCACTGTGTAAGACCGTCCATCTGTTATTGTTTAAATGTGAAATGGCTTTCATCTTTAAGGCTTGTCATCAGTCTGTCACTAGCCACAGAGAATGCATAAAGGCCCCAGTAAAGCTCTTTATTAGTCCATGGTGAACAATGAGCCGTGTCAGCTAACAGAGGGAGACTCTCCTTCTCCTTCCCAAACAGTGGAATCCAAGGAAGTGACAATCAATAGAAATGCTTCATTTGGTTTATGTGTACTGCTGAACACACCACGGCAGAAATAGGTTGTTTTCGCTCCCCATTATGTTTGCACATTTCCACCCACAAATGTGACATTCATTGTGTCTACTGGCTTTTTATTTAGGTCAGGTCCAAACTATTACTATACAAAAAAAGTGTATTGATTTGCATATTTGATATTACAATCGCAACAATTTTCACACCACATTCTTTAAACAATTAGAAGATTAACAAAAGACAAATGATGAGCATGTTTATGCATTTCACATTTAAGACTGCAGGTTTCATACAACTTTAATTGCAGTGTATCAATCAAAAGACTGGCAATGACAGATGTTACACTGATGTTTATTTTTCTGCCAACAGCTTATTTTAACAAATGACACAACTGCAAAAAATGGCTCTTATCAGTGCCAGGCAATGTCATGCCACATCCAATCTCAAAAAACACCTTGCACCCTCTGTCACTCATCTTTCCATCAAAGTGTCTTGCAGTACACGGCTGAAACACCTGACCTCAGAAAACACAAACAGTTCTTGGCAAAAATTTATGAGGAGAGCAAGGGACTGGGGAGGAATTTGAAAATTGAAATATAAAGAGATATAATTAAATCCATCTGATAATCCTCATTATTTGTCTGTCTTTTACTGAATCTGCTGCTAGCGTTCCACTGAGAACTAATTTACACAGAAAGTCGCCGCACAGAACCCAATATGTACAGACATGTCTGTTACTAACAAAGACTACAATTTTTCTAATATTTGTGTGTATCTGACCGTCTTTCTGTGTGTGTTATACAGGCACAACTCAAAACCAATGATCCTCTGTTTGTTGACAAGTTCATGCTGGCAGGTTGTGTGTGTGCTATCTGTCTATATGGAGATTATTTCAGCATCAATGTGAGAAAGATAATCAAACCACCATTCATGAACTCTGAAGAGATCAATCTTTTGACTGTTACGCTTGTTAGGTAATGGGAATGGTCAAAGAATATGTCTGAAGCAATTATCCCTGGGGGAAAGGAAGATGTCGTACCACTCGCTTTCATGCTTTTATAGTGGTGCCTTTGCGATTCAGCGGACTAAGAACAGCAGTCCTCCATTCTGTATGCATGCAATATATCAAATAAAGCTGGAGGTATTTTTGTTGTAACTTATTTATTACCTAAGTGACTTTGGGGGGGCTACAATATTTACAAGCTACTATGTTACACCATGTGTTGATCTTTCAAATTATTTACTCCAGTGCTTGAGGCATTGCTCAAATTTGGCTAAATCTGCGTGAACAGGTATGTTAATCAAGGCCAGAGATTTAAGTTGGCTCCTGTTCAAAGAAGCAATACTGTAGCTAGAGCATCAAAGATAACGTGCTATTTTTTCAGATGGCCAGACTAACCACTTGATGATGAAAAGTTACCTTTAATGTAAGCTGGTGTGATCAATGTTTCCAGTTTATCAAGGCTATAACCTTTCTTGAAGAAAAAATAGTAATGCAGTGTCATTAAACTAAGGCTATATTTTATTAGGCATCTTACTTACTGGTGTGGTATAATCTATTGAAGCTATGAAAGCTGTCTACAACCTCTTCCAGTGCATTGCAATGCCCATAAATGAAAGCAAAACATTATGCTGCTATCTCATAACTGTTCTCCTCCTGCTCAAATGACTGCTCCGGGATCAGGGTAGTTCCTAAGTGGAAGGAAACTGAAAAAGGTCACAACAGGGGAATGAGAGAATGGTGCGAGCCAAAGAAGCTACATTTTTCCATTCAGCGGTCTGCTTAGAGATTGAGTTACAAGGGTACATTACTGTCTCCCAGAGCTTCCCTGGATGCTGGGTTTATGTCTCCACATCTAGCTGAAAATGGCTTTTTTTGTTACAAAACAGCAAGGATATGCCAGCTTTGTCTCCAAGAACACCAACACACTACCTCACACATACATTTGATTTACCAGGAATGTGGTGTGTTTTATAAACTACACAACTGTCTGGATTTTATGGCTAGTTCTGTCTGTAATGAAGACAAATACAAAGAGGCAAGTGTAAGTAGAAAACACTCACATCTGCAGTACACACTTTCATTAGCCTACATTAAATAAAGCACTTAAATGGCTTTTGTTTTGCAGTCAACTAGAGAATCAGTAATTTTATAATGTAAACTAAAACTGTTAGCAACAGTTACCTATACACTATACTATACATTATAAGCATGGCTCATGTTCACAAATATGTTTGATCAGACCATATGTAATTAAAACATTATGGTAAAGAGATACAAGCTAAAAAAGCTAGAATCCATGAGTGCATTTCCTTGTGCAGGAGCCTCAAAACAAATAGATTCACTTTATATAATCAAAGGGTAGGACTTTCAAGTTCCACCCACATCCACATGACAGACAGGTCTATCTAAACACCCTGGTTCACACATCTATCTTTTTGGCCTGTCCTGTATGAGATGTGCTTCCGGTTTGTCAGGTTTGCTGCAATAAATTGCATCATTCCATCAAATACAAAGAAGACTTTGTATTTGTCATAATAATAGTTAGCTCCTAGCAAACAGCGGGAAGGTGAAGACAGGTCTGTCGTACAGATCAGCTGATAATTAGTATGTGAAATGTATCACACTGCATTCATTTGAGCTGTGTGCTAAAGTGTGTCCTTACACGGTTGTTTAACTGTGTTTTTTTTCCCATCACAAGCAACAGCACAGTATTGCAGCAGTGTACATAATATAGAGATTTGCCCAAATTTCTGACACGTATCTTAATAAGACAGCTACATAGAGGAAGGTCCATAGTCTATGTTAAAAACGTTCATTTTAATGGCTATCAAAAATGAGAACAAAAAGTCACAATAATAACTGCAAACCTACAGAACAGATAACAAGTCTACAACACAACACAAGGACTCATGAAAGATTACAGGCCCACACATACAAAACACACACCTAATATTTCTGTTATACAGTCTGTTAAGCAGAAAACTCTGTAAATGTAAATATTTTTTAATAAGCAGACAATAAAGTGAGTATGTACAGTAATATAAAGATCAAACACATAGATATGCCTTTAATGTAGTCTTTACACCCACCTCTGCTCTTAACAATAAAGATAACATGAAGATGGGGGAAACAAATGTTCCCATTTAATTTTCCTCCTCTGCCACAGTGGTATTATTCGGCAGCAAACGGTGTCGTAAGGTTAATGTTGATTTAATCAGCAATTAATTTTAAGCTTCTGTCTTAAACATAATAAAAGATTAAGATCATATTCCATTGCACTTAACTGAGATGAGATGCCGAAGTACACAGAAGCAAGGTAGCGGAAAGAGGAGTTTATTTGTTCACCGCATTGCCAGAAGTCAGGCAGCTGGTTAATTGGCTGAGCATTCTCCTAAGCACTAAGTGCACTAATGATGTCAGTCTGCATCGCTACAAAAGGTATATGTGAGGGCTGACAAATCAGAATCACTTAAGCAGTGCAGTAAATGTGCAGTTTGGTAGTGCGTCTTTGTGGCAGCAGTGTAGCCATATTACAATTTAAAGAACAAGCACTGAACAAACCTGGTACAAGGACAACAGTACCACATGCTGTGCAAAAGAACAATACAAAGGATACTACAGACAGTGTACATGATAAGTCTAGTGAACTTCAAATACTACAAAGCATAATAGTTTGCTGTTACAATTAGGGAAGGGTATCAGTACTACTACTCATTATTAACTAATACTACTATACTAATCGTTATCAATACTCTTATCAATAATGATTATGTTCTTATGTCTTTTTTCATTACTAAATAATTGCTTTTTAAATACATATAAATATAAAATAGAATATAAAATTCTAACAATGCATGTCAGCGACTGTTCACCCACTCAGATCAGATCAGACATGTATGGTAGCAGCTGATTCACTTGGCCAGCCGCATCACTATTCTGATACCTATCAATAGACAGAGGGGGTCACATTCAATCTGTTACCACACTGCATTCAGTAAGAACGAATGACGGACATAAAGTAGTGTGCCATTTTCGATCAGGTAAAAAAATGACAACTAAATATGCCTTAGGTCTGATAAAGACTATTTTTGATCACGTAAATGTTTTTATTACCTCATTGTATGCCCTCTTTTGGCATTTTTTAAACAATATTTGTTCCGGCCTGGATTATCCTTTCTAACTCTTTGCCTGTATTAATGTAAACCATCACAGCACACAGGAATCCATGCACCCTGACTCTCGAAGAGCTCACATAAGAACATGAACACTACCAAGATCTGATTACAATGTGAGGCTTTACATTAAATTGTTGCACTAAACAATTGCAATTGACCCTTTGCTAAGCCACGCCCCGAATACACAGCTGGCCAGTCACAGCACAGTATAGGACTTGCTCTAACTGAGGTCCGACACTTTCATGGCTGCGCTCCATTAACACTAATGCAAAAGGAGTCCGTTTTCTAGCTTTTTTTGGCTGTATTTTTCTAAGATATGGTCAAACTGTTCCTGGGGCACCTTTAATAGGTACAGTTGCTACCCACAGAGGTTGAAAGGAGAAGTACAATTTATTCTCTTTCCAAAACCTAAATTAAATCCAGAAAAATGTCAGCTGTGGATTGTTCCTGATGTAATGTTAGTTAGTTAATGCTAGCTAACTTCCCACTGAATGTAATGTTATAAAGCCCTGGTGTTCTGTTTTTTAATGATTGTAATAATGAATAGAGGCCTACCAGCTGTACAGGAACAGTGTTGATCCTTAATGTCATTGTCTTTTGTCTCAGTCGTCGGGGGATGCGGTGGTTCACTTGTACTGTGTGATTAGTAGGCTTTAGCTTCTATCTTTCATTTTTTCATTTCTGTTTGAGTTAGTTTGACAGCCTGAATATAACCTTCAAATGTATAATGCAACTGCAAAACTGTGTGGCAAATATTGGCAATATTTCTCCGGGGAGTGCAACAACAGACAGTAGACAGTGGCAGCCTGACAGTTTGTCGGAATTAGCAGCAGTAACTAAGGGGGGCGGGGCTTAGCGAAGCCTCAATTGCAATTTTAGTTGCAGTAAAATTAATTATCTTAAATGGTACCTTGTTGAATTTTTGACCGCTAGCAGTGGTATGGAGCAATTTCTTGGACAAGGACAAATATTTGTCCTTGCCTGTTGTTGGCTTCAGAAATGTTTTATGAGAAAGGAAACACATCCAACACATTTGTTAGATCTCAAGAATACAAACAACGTCTTTTGGTAAGAAACACTGGATATAAACAAAATGTTTGCAGGGCACCTTTAATAGATGGCATGTCTGGTAGCGGCGTAACGGATCACAAAACGCATGGTAGTCACTTAGCAAAAAAAAAAGAAACTACTTCGGCTCTAACGTTGCCGCCTCTCTCTGTCTCTAGTCACTCTGTAGTCTCGAACCAATTACATAGTGCTGTGTCCCGCCCAAAGCAGTATTTAATTGGTTACACGTCACAAGTAATAGTCTGTCTGATGTACCACAGATGGGCTCCATAAGCGAGCGGAGCTTTCTGTCGGATAATATCTATCTCTATGAGGATAAGAATACCCCGTGTCTCAGGTACACAGCCGAAAATGCCCAAAGTCACAGGCTGCGGGATTTTACTCAATGTTGATGGAAGCTCTCCCCTAACCCAATCATTGTGCTTCAGAGATAAACATAGTATGCATCTGTCTTTTTCATGTTTCACTGCAATTCTGCATTGCGATTTATAAAAATTATTACTTAACAAGTAACAGCAGCAGTAAAACTGTTTTTCTTTGTGATTACAATTACCACCACCACTGTCTAGTTCAAGTAGGATTACGGTTTGGGTAAACACATTTGTTGACCCAATCTGTCCTGATATTCCAAATATAAAATGACTGAAAGATGTAGAGAACAAAGTATTATCAAATAAATAAATGAAAGAGTGAAAAAAGAGTGAATAAAAAGAAATATACTAGTTCCAGTCTATTATTCACAAGTGTATATACTGTATCTGTCATGCACTTACACTCTATAGACTTAAAACAACTACTCTGCTCATATATTGACCCTAAGACATATTGAAAGTGCAGAACTGGCTCTCCAGGTCACTAAGTCTGGAGACCTCTGGTCAACATTAGAGAGTGGCTGCTCAATTAGGTACGCCAGAAAACCACAAGCTTTACAAAGCAAGAGTCTAAGGTCCCGACACACGGCTCTTCTTTCAATTCAGGACCAAACACACACAAACACAGCAGATAAATCACACAAGATCAGATGACCTACCTGTCCTCTCTCGTTAGCTTGACCTTGCTACTAACAGCTAGTCTTGCTCGACAGCTGCAAACATAGCTCTGTGCTAACTATGCTACCACTCTCGGGAGTTGAAGCTACCACTTTGCACTGTCTTGCTCCTTAAACCTTTCCCTAAATTGTTAAATAACCGTACCTAGTAATGGAGAGTGTCACAATTTAAACCAAAACAGGAACAAATTTGTACAAACCCATGAGCTAATCCAACATGCCGTGTATCTTATTACGCTGCAGCTGAGGATTGAGGAGATTTCTTTTTCCCATAGAGCACATTAAGAAAGAATCAATTTGTCAGTGAGCAACCAAGAGGGGAGGGGGTGTCATGGAGCATGGCATAGGAGAGGGGGTGGAGTGTTGCACTTTGGGTATCAGGTGTCTCTTGCACTTTTCCAGGGAGATGGTAATGCCAGTGTGTGGGGCCTGCGTGCAAATTAAATGGAGAGACAGAAAAATGCATTATTGATCAGGGTGATGCCAACGTGTCTCGCTCACAGCACGGGATCAGGTTTAGGTACAGGGTAATTAATCCACAGGCCTGAATAAAAGCAGAGGAACTGATCTGCACTCCCCTTCCTCGTCTCTCTCTGCCTCTCTCTTTGTTCAAATGTCTACTTCGTTCAACACTGAGAAAAATAGGTCGCTAGCTTGTAGGCAAAAACGATGCAAGGCACCACTGGGACAGCTAGAGCACACAGAAATGCACACACACGCCGTTTCCTATGCATAGACACTTAGTCACACACACACACACACACACATATAGAGAGAAAGAGAAAGAGAAAGGGAGTAAGAGACAGAGAGAGCACCTGGGCGTTTCTTTTCTGCCAGGCTGAGCAGAGCAGGTGTCCTTTTGATTCTCTCTCTATCATGTACTGTAATTACACACTGCTGCATGCAATGCATTTTTAAAAAACAACAAATATTTTAGGAATTTTACAATAAAATCCTTTTACTTCACCGGGGTTCTCCCACAACATTTCTATTTTTTATTTGCCACTGTTTAAAGTTGTTCTCTCAGAAGCCAACAAACAAGAGTAGTCAGTTATATAAAGTTGCTATAATCAATATTTCTATATTACTTTGGTTACTTTCAATTGAGTTTAATTTATATAGCGCCAAATCATCGACAAGTTATCTCAGGGCATTTTTCATATGAAGCAGGTCTAGATCATACTCTATTTTATTATTTACAGAGACCCAAACAATTCCCACCATGAACAATCACTTGGTGACAATGGCAATGACTATAGCCGCTTTCACAAAAAGACCCAGCAATAAACGCGGAAAGAATGTCCGGCACCAATATGCCAAATTCGCCCATTCAAACTAAACAAAATAATCCGGCAATATCCTGCAACTGTGTGTGCTTGCACATAGCTATCCAGCTTTCCGGAACCAGTGGTGTGGAAAAACACAGTTACATCTTATACACATACCTGCGTGCAGACTATGGCTTTTCACACAGGCATCGTTCCGGTTCTGTTACTATCAACATTCCCGGCAACATACCTTTCACACAGCGCAGCAAGCCAGCATATTGGCGTAATCAGCCGGCAAAATAAGGCAGTGTGAAAGCACCTTATGTGCATGTAAAAGGGACTGCCCAGGATCAAACTCCAGACAGACAAAGTTATCGACTAGTTGGTGAATGTAGTGGAGTATTTAAATCCAACATATTGGATTATATTAAATTAGAATGCACTCCTAAAGAATGTTTGTAGGTATCTGCTGGATGTGTAAATATAAACTGATGATGCAACGTTTAGTTACCGTAAAGCTAAACTCCCTTCCTGTCTGTATTATGCTCAGGTGTGCAAACTGGTCAAATGAGAAGGATACTCAAGCAGAGAAACATTTTCAAATTAGATAAATGTTTTACAGATAATGTGCATTTGTGTACTGCAACAAGAGAAAGATACCAACGCGCAAGGGCGTTATTTTGTGTTGATAAGCAGTGGGGACATAAGGGCTCACATTAGGGGTGTGACAATACACTTCGCTCACAAGATGTGGCGATGCACAATACTGGTGTCACAAAAATGAGATGTGATATAATTTAACAGTATTTAATAGAAATCATCAAAGCTGAAATACATGAGACTGATGGTCTGGAGGTCCTTTTGAGCATTTAACACTTAATTTATCGCATATCCTTTTCTGTCTTTCCTACATCAATTTATAATGACAATGTTTTTATTTATGTAAAGGGAAACACAAAATTCAGGTGGCAATTCAAAATCTAAAAATATTATAGAATCTAATGCAGTGCAGCTTTGAGCCATTCTATGTTGCTTTCACATATGTTTCACAACTCTGTATCAACTTTTCACATGTAATATCTTCCCTGCTGAATTAGCACAAATGCAGGCATGATTTAGTCTTTCCTCCTATTTTGTCATGTTCACAGGGAGAAAAAAGAAAATGTGAATTGAAATTTGCTCTGAACAATTAACTTAGCTAACATTACTGATTAATAAAAGTGGTCAAAGTTATAAAATTGCTAACATCACTGCATCTGACAGGCAGTGTTGGGAACGTTACTTGAAAAAAGTAATTAGTTATAGTTGCTCACTACTTGTTCCAAAAAGTAACTGAGTTAGTAACTGAATTACTCTGTAATTAAAGTAACTCGTTACCAGGGAAAGTAACTATTTGCGTTACTGTTAAAAAAAAATCTCTGCTGCTCCATCGAATCTCTGTTTAGCTGTTATGTGTGTGTGTGTGTGTGTGTGTGGCGCGTGTGCTGGTATGTGTGTAAAAACACTGGCTCTGATTGGCTACCAAGAAACA
>JAPMOB010215821.1:0-21391 GCA_029875015.1 Lepomis gibbosus | reverse complement strand
GAGGCCAAAACAGGGATATAATTTCATTTGATTGCCACACTCATCAAGTCCAAATGAAGATTAATGAACACATGATGGAGGATTGAAAATAATAATATTCCCGTTGTCTTTAGGCCTCTAATTTGTTTGAGAACATGCTGTCACGCTACAGAGGGCTTATTGGCATTTGCTAATGGACTGCTCATTGCAATGGAGACGAGCAGGGGGGCATCTGTAGACACTAGTAAGGCCACAAGCTATATAGAGTAAAAACAGAAAGTGGTGTGGCAATGTATGTGTTTTATACGTGCTATTTGAGGCAACTGTGATAAAGAGAAACTTAAACATAAGAGTGTGTGAGCAGGAACGAGTTAGTGAATGAAGGGGTGGCAATTCCCTAAATAACTTGTTCATTGATTGCAGCAAGTAGATGCAGTATTGATAGTGTTGTTCACCCAAAGGAGCCAGATCCACTAATAATTAATTGCGATAGAATAAGGAGGCAGGGCATCTATACTGCATTGCAGCTCTGTACGGTGCATTAGAGATACAGTATATAACAATGTTCAACCCTGTTTTCTATATCATAGGCCTACATAACAGCAAATATCTTTTAAAAAGAGTAATGCTACCCCAATTAATTTTTTTCAACATAATAAGGAAACATTTTTAATTAACTTCTCAGTCCAAGACGCAAAATGTTCTTACTGAACTTATCTGCAAAATGGTGTTTGCCAGTGTATTTAATTTGTTTTCTAGCAATATTCACTTGTAGCATGTAAAGCATGATAAAACCTTTCTTTTGGCTATAGGCACTCACAAACATCTTGCACCAGTCTAAAGTGAGTTGAAGCACAAGACATGGCATATTCACACCATTTACAGTATCATCCTACCCCTTGACTCATGTCACGAACCCCAGTTTCTCCACTGTCACAGTCCTGTGCTTTGTATCCCCACCTTCATGTGTCATACAAGAATGTAACACATAAGTTCCCCAGATAAACTTCTTCCCACTAGATTAGATTAGATTAGATAGACTGACTGTTAACTTTTGCAATTTACCCCTTGTGAGAAAAGTGCACAGATGAGCTTCCTGTGGTCACTTGCAAAGCAAACTGGACTGCATCAAAGTTGTATGACTTTGTAGATCTCTAAGCAAGTGTGAGTAGAGGCAACTATTGAGGTACATTTAGTAGGCCTTTCGCAGCATGTTGGTTTATACTAATACTAGTTTTGCTGCTCCTAACTGCTAAAATCTTTCCTGTTATTAATTTCACAGTTTGCAAATTACCCACCCAAACAAGCAGTGGAGGGAGACTTCAGCAGACTAGGCTAGCTGGTTGCAGCGTGTAGAAGAAGAAGCTAAATAAACAAAAGCAAGACAAGCAATCAATTCAACTTCAGCTGTGCTGGCGTGTGTGTGTGTGTGTGTGTGTGTGTGGCGAGCACTTCACCTCACTCTAACAGGGACACTTGCTACTGAGTATAGGCTGTTTATGGTGCTACCTGATAAAGAAAAAATGTTTCTGCTGATACCTGTTAAGAAAAAAAAACAAGAAAACAGATATATGTTAACCTGTTGCTCAGAAGGTGCTTGTTAAGATGTTATGATCGTGGCTCTAGAATCTAACTTGTTTTAACAACAAAAGGTAATGCCCTGGCAGTGGCAAATATCTTTGGTTTTATATTTGATTTGATTACATTAATGTTTAAGATGAGATTTACATGAAATATTTTATTGCTACTATGTAAAGGGAATACTACCAGTAAGAAGCATATAATTTGTTTAAAGTGATTGCAAACCACATGTTATTGCACTGTTGTGTATATAGCAGTGCACAGTACACTACTTTAGAATTAATTATTCGATTTTATGCATAACTATGCAATTAATCTCAGAAAATCATGCGATTAATTGTTAAAAGTTAAAAGTTTATTTATACAGCACTTCACCTTTTGCAGCAATTGCAGAGTGCTTTACAAAGGGCAAAATCCTCTCAACTGTGAAAAATTTAGATCAAATAGTAATACATTATAAACCACACAATCTTCAACTCTATGCCTGTAAGCACACACAGTTGTGTTAAAAAAGTCAATAAAAACGACACCTCAAGGAGAAAATCACTTAAATCCAACCAACACCTACAGTCTTAAGTGAAAACCTGCCATACCTAGTTCCCCTAAAAATGTAGGTAAATTACTTTAATTTAGTTGTATATAGGTATCATTTCTAGGAGAAACACTTGCATGTTGACGCACATCCCAACAATCATCTCTGTGTCTGAAAAAGCCTTACTGTGTTAAACTGCTGTGAAAAAGCTTTATGTTATGCTTCATCTTAGATTCTCAGTTATATTTATAGGATTCACTTCCATAGACTCAAGCCTCCAGACGTGTTCCGCAGCAGAGTGTACAGCTTGCTTGTTCTCCACCCACACAGAGTGATAGGTGATCTATACTGTAGATACAGAGCACACTGGAATAGAATATTCACTTCAGCATGACGCTCTGATACGCACAAACTTCCCTTTGCGTGTGTGTGTGTGTGTGGAGACACAAAGATTTAATAGTAGAAAATCAGTCAGTGCTGCTACAGTATCTTAACAATATTCTAGCAACACTGCATGTCTGTTCATTTGGTTTTAAATCTCCGGCATTTACTAACACAATCCCTGATTACGCAAAGTAATGACCTATTTGAGAGGACTAACCGGATACCCTCAAGTCTTACTCAGGGTCATTCACAGAGATAAGGTTCTGTATAATGGGCCAAAATCATTGTCTCTCTCCTCTCGTCGGTTTAGAGTGAGTGACATTGAGTGTTTGTAAGCACCACATGCTCAATAACACCATACTTATGTACGTATGAGTTATTAATTAGAGTGTGCTCTTAATGCTCTTAGCTCTCTATTTCTTTCTCTCTCTTTCTCTCTCTCTGACACTGCAGCTGCACAATATCTTATTCCAAGGAACGTTGTCCAAATTGAAAGCACAGAGACGCCTGAGGTTTATGAGCTCTGTCGCAGTCAGGGCAGGGAAATCACGTCCAACACGAAAGCTCAGATGAAATGTGTGATTCGAAAGGAAGGACATGACAACCTTATTATTTCCTGAGTCATCAAGTATCCACACTAATACCTTCCATCTGTCCTTCATCTCATCTCTCCTTTCACACCCATGTGTTTGAAAATGTAAGCCAATTTCAATTACAATTTTATTAACTTTTCAGCGTGAAATAAGTTGGTAAAAGGCGAGGCAGAGCGTTGTGAGTGGAGCTTATCTGTTGTGAGGGGTGTGTCGAACAGTACAGCATCTAGCATTTTCATCCCTTCCCGGCTAAAGTTTCACACAGGTGGGCTCCCGCATTAGCACATTCATATTTATGCACAAGCAGCAGGAATTCTGCTGCTACCTGACTCATCGCTGGACATAATGTGTAGGTGCACCCACTGGGCAATTTGTGATCTCTCACACCACGCGAGACAGAAAGAGAAGGCGTGAGAAAGAGAACCGAGTGCAAGACGGCGAGAAAGATGGTGTGTGTATTATGAGAGAAGAAGGTTATGTAAGGGATGTGAGAGAAAAAAAGGCAGCTGCTGACATCTTGCATGACCTTTGGAAATACTGCTCTTTTATAAAGTAAACTCATTGCCTATAGAACAGAATAACATTAATTAAGCCATGTACAAGTCTATTTTTGAGTTCCAGGTTCTGGAGGAGATGGACAGATGGATATTTAAGGAGACAGAGAGCATGGCAGTACACCAAGCATTGTGTTTGGTCATGAATTTACAACAGGATTACAGCTATTTAGATTTGTGTCAAACAACATTAGGAAACAGAAGTGAAAACAATGAGTAAAGAAACATATAATTTTTTAAAATGTCAGGCACGTTTGACATGGTGCAATTAACATTTGGATTGACCTGAAACTTAGATGTACAGTTAGTGCAGCAAGATGAAATTGCAGAAAATGATGGAATGGTAAAATACAGAATAGTGACGGTGCTGTCACAAAAACTCATTGCTTAGTGTTGAAATACTTCTCAAATGCTGAGGTTAGTACAGGGAAATGTGAATGCCTTTGAGCGAGACAACAGTCATGTTTACATCAGCAATGCTATAAATCACTCTGCTAGTGAGCTGCTTACAGTGAGCCAGTGGAGTAGCAGTGTTTATATACATTATTTTACAAATAACTCAATTACTCAGAAATAGTTAGTTGTTAATTAGGTTTGGTATGTTAATTGGTGGTGGTGAAGGCACAATGGATAAGTGAGAGACCCGGGTTCAATCCCACACTGTGACCCATCCACCAATGTGTCCCTGAGCAAGACACTTAACTCCTAGTTGCTCCAGAGGCGTGCAACCTCTGACATATATAGCAATTGTAAGTCGCTTTGGATAAAAGCGTCAGCTAACTGAATAAATGTAATTACTTTTTGCATTATTTTCCATAACTCAGCCAAGCTCTGACAAAGGTGCCTTCTAAGAACACATAGGTTTATGTGTAAATATAGACTAGCATATAGCTAAAGAAACTGACTGGCTAAGTTAAGAAAACACAACATGTAAATAAGACAACTTTGGAGTTGGGGTTAGAAAACGATTACTGTGATGGACTCTGAGAGAGAGCCGTGTGCTTCAGTAAAGTGATCCTGTACTGCTTTGACCGAGAGCCAAACTCTCTTCAGTAAAGAGTGGGTGCACCTTATGATAACCACATCCTACTGTTGCTCTATGATTAGTGAATGCAGTGCGGTGGACACTTGGCATTATGTTAAGTACAATAATGTAACAGTGTGAAAATCCCCATTTAGGTGTATTTAGGTGTTGGCTCTCCACATTATATTGCTATGCTATGCTGCCTGCTCTCTCCACCTTTCCCTGCCACGTCACAACTGGGGCGCGAACATTAGTTGCAACTTTAGTTGTCTGCCAGAACTAGATCTCATGCTTCACTGAGAAAATACACAGCATCATCTCAGTTAGCCGGAAATTATTTTAATTATGTAACCTCAGCTTTTATAGCTTTTATGGGCACTTGCTTCCACACTACATTACTATATGCCTCTCTACCCTTGATACTTGTGACACTCATCTGACTATATCCGTCAACTGAGTTTTATACTTCTTTAGTGCGGCCCTTGTTGTCTCTGTATTGTTTTCACATATTGCTCCATGTTTTCTTTAACACAGGCTTCCCTGTTTTGATCCCAAAGAGGAAATCACTGCATGCCCTGATTTATAGTTAAAAGGCCTTTCATCTATCACGAACAAAACATGAGTCGGATATGAAAATGTGTGATGAGCCACCATCAGCGTACCAACACGCTTTCCTAACCATGAGCTACTGCTTCACACAAACACAACTAATGTTGTGCTAGACGCTTACACCTCAGGACTCAGCCGCAGGACAGAACAAAAGCATACATCAAAGCTACTAGCTTTGTCAGTAACAAGATATTGATTTGGAGCCTTGCCCAATAGAATGATGATATGTGTCTGTTTGATTTGGCCAACTGACAACAATGATTTTTTTTTTTTACCCCTCTCTTGTCCTCTCTGTCTTTAGTCCCCTGCATGCCAGACATCCTGTCTGTCATCTCTCATCCTTTTCAGAGTGCCTCTTTTGGTGTGAAGGGAGACCCAAGAGAGTGGCAGGGGCATCTGCAGACATGGCATGAAAATAAGGGTTATAGTGCTCAACAGACAGTGTCTGTCTCCAAACCCCTCGGCCAGATGGCCACTGTCTGCCAGGGAGATGGCCAATCCCCCAGGTTCATGAGTGCAAATCCACACTTGTATGAACACACATTATATAAATATACTATTATAACATAATGCTACTTTATAAAATATGTTAATTACAAAAAATGCACAGTGATAAAGAATAGAGGTAACTTACACAAAATGCATCCTTATTTAAATATCTGTGAATTGAAGCTGCCATATCAGTTGAAGCCAAATGTGATGAAGCCTCTACACCAGTAGAAGGCATAAAGATATTTAAGCCATATGTGTTTTCTGTGGCACATATGCGGTTTTGTTGTCCATCCAATTGTTGGCAAACACTGGCTGTAACATGGCAGCCGTGGAGTGCAAGGCCAGGAAACTGAGAAAGTCTGTGTTCGATGATGTCTGCCCAAGACTCCCCTCTTTTCTAGGGGGAGATGTAACCTTATGTAAGCCCCCCAGATCTACACACAGATGGAGAGACTCATCTTTCCTCCTCCACTCCTCCTTCTTCTCTCTCTATTCTGCCAGGCAGAGCCGATCATCCTGCCCCAGGGATCATATATGCTGCTTTTTAGGAGGAAGTGCAAAATCTCATATAAGGGCCAGCTTTGAGATCTGGCATATTTCCCGAGGGGCTTCTTATTGTTCTGTTGGACCTTTTGTTTTGATGGACAGGCTTGGATTCAATGCCTATGTAACACAGGGCACATTGCGACCTCTTCTGTGGTGCTAAACTTCAAGTTAAAGTATATGTAGGCATAATCTTGCACCCCAAACTAGAGAATTAGGACAACACAGACAAAAGGCTATGAAGAGTTAAGGTACTCTCTGTCAGCAGATGAGGCAACATTATTAAGCCCTGGTGAACATCATGCAAGGTATTGGCCCTTTCAGATTACTGTTGAAAGCCAATTACCTCATCTGATATTCCCTTCACTTTTACATCGTCTGAGGATGATTAAATGCAATTTTCATCCAGGTAGAGGGCTATTAAACGGCCCCACCTCTTCCACTCCACAATCAGCTCTTCATTAAATTTTTCTAAAGAAGACGTGAAAGTGTTAGATTACTGTCAGGTACTTGCAAAGGTAATAATGAATTTAACCCAGGATTAACTTTTGGGTGCAGTTATCATTGTGCCTTTCTTTTCCTAATGCAGCTAAAATTGATGGTCTATGATGGACTTCTTTTTTCTTCACTTTAGCACCAGCAGTAATATTATATTTATCTAAAGTTTATTTATCTAAAGTATGTGCTGATTACATTATCACAGCAATTCTATGGCCAATTAGTTTGTTCAGTTGGCAAAAATATTGGCCATGGACCAGGAAAATCAATGGATGCTAGGGTTCAGTTAGTTCAGTGTGTATCAATCCAGAGGAGAAAATAAGAGAAGCGTCAGCATCACTGTTAAATGCCTCACATTTGTTCATCTGTGCATTTAAAGTGATCACTGTTTTCATTACAATTCATACATTACACGCTCAATAATTATTTAAAACCACCCTGAAGCACTGAGCCTGTACAATAAGTACAAGTATTTTTCTAAATTAAAGGCAAATCTTGGACTTTAAGCCCAGACTCATTACTTATGATATAGGTGACCTATAATGTTCATTCTGTGTAAGTCATTCTGGCTCTTGTGCCTGAGGTACATGACGGACTGCAAATTTGTTGAAGGTAAAATGTGAAAATTGTATCATTAATGAACAGGTTTTCAGAAATGTACAGTTGCCTTCTGTAAAAATTAAGCATAGCCTTCTGTTTTAACTAATCAGGATGCCCTGGGAAATTTGAAACTGGCCAGAACAACAACTCTTGCTGAACCTTCCTTTCAGTTACTTCATAGAAAGTGTGCTGTAACTACGTGATTATGAGGCAAAGCTTCACAGTGGTATTCAAGTCCAACTCCTACATGGAAAACCTCATATATTTATTGCATTTTATTGCAACAGCTAATCACTTGGTCATCACAGTGGAATTCATGTTTCAATAGGGCTTATGTAACTGTAATTGTTTGACACTGAAAAGCATTTTCAACCTCTGAAAAGAACTACACGCCACAGAAACGTCACCTGCTGACGTTATTTTATTTTTTGTTATCATTTAAATGTCTTGGTAAGACATTTCATTGACTTTAATGCATGTCAATGAACATGGAGTATGAATAAATTTGGATTCTTGGTTTTCTTTATCAAGATAAGATTATGTACATTCAAGCATCACAATGTACATCATCCTTTGCCTTCATTTCTGGTAAATATGGTGATATTTTTCACAGCTGTAGTTAACACATAAATCTATATAAATGATACCCGAAGACATTGATACATGAGGCTCATTTAGCAATTACAATACAAAATGCAGATTGTAGAAGAGGTTTACGTAGATAGACATGGCTCATTCTAAGGTAATAAAAACGGTTCATTATGTAAGGTCTTTATTCACCACTGAAACTCAGTTATGGTTATTACATTGCATTTCTGTCAATAGATTCTCCTAAATATTAAACACTGGACCTTTAACACTAACTATGCAGTGAGTCGTGTAGTGTGAATGTGTATCTCTAATGTGCATGAATTACCAATGATTTAAAACTAAATGGAACTCAAGCTGAGAGAAGCACTTTTGACTGGATATTAGCAGAAACTTGATTGTATTTATTCTTTAGGTAAATGGTGGTATAAAATATGTGACTATTGTGTTAGCAAATTTATACAATTATATACCCTATAAACACTATAATGTGGTGGATGCATTTTCATCAGGAAAACCCATGTTTTGAATCATGAAATGTCAGAGAAAAAAGAAGGTAAAAAGGGAGAAAACTGTTGGAAGAAGTTGTTGGGACTAAAGCATATTTCAAATGAATGTAACAGCAAGGCATTCGATTTCAGATCACTGCTGCCATGACTTAAAAATTACCTATAACCAAAGGTTATTCATTGCATTTTTTGGCCACAGTGTTGCTGTGCAACAGATATACCTGGAGGAAAATGTTATATTATGCTTATGAAGTAGTAGCTAGAGGATTTGTAAATTGGTAACAAGAGAAACATTGAGTCTGAACCAGGGCCTTGGGTGAGCACAGATCATACAAGTCATCATGGTTCATGACTGAGTGTGATACTAAGAGGGAGCATGGAAAATTACCACACAGCAAATTAACTCGGCAGAGTGTGATTAAAAATAATTTTTGTGAAACTAATTTGCACTTACTGTAGCATAAAATTAAGGTTGCGTTGGAACAGTTGGTTCAATTTTCAGAGGACCATCAGGACTTCTGAAAATTTAATGAGGATCTAAATTGCCTCTTTCTCTCTCTTTCACATAATGTATTTGTGACAACCCAATGCTGTCTCTGTCTGTGAAAGACCAGAAAGCCATACAGTAGAAACACATTAATACACACAAGCACTGAAGTCGCTAGCTTCAATTGCCCTTATTCTGCTTAGAATATCAGATTTTTATTCCTTTGACTACAGTGGACCAAAATATGTGGAGATCCAGAAGAGTGCATGTGATGGAAATAAATGCTACTATGTCACTTTGCTCATCTATCTTGTGATATCAAGACAATACTCTCTATGTTAGAGGGCAGAGGTTACAGGAAAGTGAAGTGTTAAATGGATAATCTTTCAACCCTTGACCTCAGTTACAACCACAAAGGGCAAGGATATTTTTTACCATAATAGCAGTGTATCATCCATCCTTCTCACTTAATCTTCCCAAATGCTGAGATGGCATTTAAGGGGAGAAGAGTAATCCATATCAACATATCCATATCAAATGTAATATAATCATAATGAATATGCATGCAGGCAGCCATGAAACATGGCCCTTGGCAGTGCAGTTGTCAGTCATTACAGTTCAAGTTTTTTGGGTGTGAAATTTTCTGTTACTGACATTCAGTTTTGGTGATCCACCAGTGAGCCTGGCACTTAGTGTGTGTGTGCGGTACCTTTCCCTCATGTGGCTGACACAGAGATTGGCCTAGATCTTTATGAGCGCCTCATGATAAGGCAGGGAGACATTAGGGTGACGGGTGTTCTAACCCATCCTTCTCATGGCCATTGTGTGGAAGAGAAATGTTCGACGATGACAGCAGAGAGAGCAAGCAGAATATAATCATCCTTTACCTCTGCATGGCCCATATCCAGCGGAGCAGCTTTTTTCTTGTCCTCTGCAGACATCAGTGGTCTGTCTGAAATGACAGAATAAGAGTCCATGACTGACTTTGATTTCTTAGAGGTGACATGGGTGCCTGCCTGCCTGCCTGCCTGCCTGCTTGCCTGCGTACATTCTCAGTCCATATTTACCCTCTGGTGGTATCGACAGTCCTCTGAATCTCCACCCACATCTCAGATTTGGGCAGTTATTCAAAGAGGTCTAGTGTCTGTAGCTGACTGATCCTGTTCTTGTAGGCGGCATTAAGAATTGCAAAATCTTCCTCGATAGCATAGAAAATGCTTTATTCATGGGGGGTGGGCACAAACATGGACGATGAATCCATATTTACAAAGCTTAAAACAACATATTGCATATGAAAATCAAAAGTCAACTCCTAGAAACAGCCACTACAGATTCTTTATCAACTGCAAATGAAAAGAAGAACTCAGCAACTACAAATGTCAGTGCATTAAGCTCCAAAGTCATGCCACAAGACAACTTTCATTTCACATTATTTATTTTCTAAAGCTTTTAAGAATATGCTCTACAGTGGGATTCTTAGGTGAAAGAAGTCAAATAGTTCAAGGTGAGAGCAGCAAATAAAATAAAGAATACAGGACCAAGTGGAGTTTTTGTCAAGTCATCTCTTACTCATAGCTGAAAATCTTGCAGCAGGATCAGAAAGACCTGATCCCAGATCTGTTGTTGCAGTAAACCTTGTATCTACAGTGAGTGAGCCACAGGAGGGCATGTTTCTGCCTCAGGCTGGACACCTGTAGTTTAAAGGGCTGTCTTAAAGCAATGGATATGAAAGGCTTAAGCTTCGATGAGAAAGAGAGAGAAGCCTGCTAGGAGTGAAGATGGCTTCTAAAAAATTATTTGTGCAGTTTGTGTAGTTCAGCTGATACCAGATACGTCTTGTTAATGCTATACCATTTTCGCAATAAGCTTTTTTGTCTGCTTTGCTTTGGATAACCTCATATCTCTATCTCCAGAAACACTGTGATGTGTTCAATGGTATTCAATAATTTAGTTAGTGTAGACAAAGGAACAGAAAAAAGCCACTGGTCACAGTTAAAAATTAGGCTAAATGAGCACTGAGCAAAATCCACTCACATATACTTTTCTCTAAGGCAGTGAATGCATAAAAACAGCTGCCTCTGCATTCATTTAAAGAATCCACAGAGTAATTCGGGAAAAACAGAACATAGGCAACTTTTACAGCAACACAATGGTATGTACATCATCCAGCAAACCCAATGTTGGCCAATAAAATACATGTAAGCCAAATTTCAGGTTTCTTAGAAACTCATGAATGTATCACTTCAAATGGACCTAGACCACGTTTTATCTTCTTATTTTACCAGTAGGATCATGTCCACACCGATGCAGATCCTTGTTCTTCTTTAAACAAAATTTGTGAATAAGTTAATCCCTGATTTCTTTTTAGCTGTTCCTTCTGAGTGGTTTCTGTACCTCAGTGAAACTGTTATTGAAAAGGTGTTTCCCAAGTTTTAATCCTTGGACCATTTTTATTTTCTATATGTATTAATAATCAATAACGAATTGTCATCCCTGATTGTTTTACTAATTTGTATGCAGGGGACACGCTTATTTATACATCACAATCACATATTAATCAAATATGGTATTCAATTTTCTTGAGTAAAGAATTTGACTGCTTATAATCGCTATTTGTTTTCATTCCTGTTAGCATTCTTTGCAAGTCCAATATTTTATCTTGAGCTTGTACAGATTTATATTCTTAATTGCCTCCGTTTACAAACTTTCAGTGTTCTCTGCTATACAGGTGAGCGATTACGAGACACGTTGAGAATAGTTAGCAAGCTAGCTTGCCCCCAAGCTAGCTAGCTAACTAGCTCCCCCCAGACTCAGTCTCACACTCACCAATGCAGCCAACACAGCAGACATGTCCAGCAACAGCTGTACAATAGGGTTCATTGTTTGTTCGTACCGCTGTTATTCTATCATTAAATTCTAAGTAATGTACAGAACATTCTTGGCTTGTGACACTTTGGAACAAATAAAAAATAAACAACATAAAAGGGGACTGTCATTCCTTTATTATTATCATTATTATAAATAAATATTTGCAGGCATTATAGTAATAGTATACCAAACTATATAATTATAGTAGTAAATATTAACGCATAATGTAGGCTAGGCTACACTGATTATCGCGTTGACACTTGTCTTTTTTAACGGCACTGCATGGGCCGAGCGGCCGAGATAAACGTCATAACATTTTGTGCGCGGTGGCTTCTTGGACAAACCATAAATGGAAGTTCAACTTTAGTCAACTTCCATAACATTTGTCTGCAGGCTACAGCAGGACCCCTCTCCTTGTCTAAACTATTCTTCCTTGTATTCCTTCCTCAGTATTCTCCCTGAATTGTGTGATTGCTTCCACCTGTGCCTCGTTTATCACCTCCCTCTTGTGTAATTAAGTTTGTGTCTTTGGATTGTTTGTTAGTGTGTTGATCAAGAAAAACAGAAAAATGTGGACAGAAGAAGCCGGGGATCGCACCACTAGCACTGCAATTAGAGGGCGACCTGAATACCGACTGTGCCATAAAAAAATTAAAAACAAAACAGTATTCTGTTGTTCCTCTTCTTGTTTACTTATTTATTGTTCATCTATTTGGTTTTGAAAGCCACAAATCTTTTGTTAACTGCATCCACGATTACCATGGCCATAAAAAATCTTGTGAGAGAGTGGGGTTAAATGTACCACAAACCCAGACCTTTGCTCAGTCTGCACTGTGGTCACTCCCCAGGCCTCAGAGTTACAGACCCAGCTGATCTCAGCTTGTGCTCCTTGTCTCCTCTGTGACTAAGTCTCTTCTACCCAAAGTTAATTTTTAATGACACACTTTGCTATGTGGGTCCATAGGGGGCCCTTAGTGGCTGTGCTTTAATAAAGAGAGTCTCACTGCTGGCTCCCTTCTGAGAAGGCTTCATTAAAACGGGTGACAAGAAAAAAAAGTCTTTGAAGTCCCAGATTTGTGCCTATATGGACTTTATATTTCTGTCTCCATCTGTCTGTCTAGTATTTTACGAGTTTATTTTCATTTTCACTTAAATGCCCGCAATAAACAAATAGGATATTGAAGGACAAATCATGTGAACCCCTAAGGGCCACTTCATAATTGTAGTGTTTGTGTGTTATGTGGGTCCATGGGGAAGGAGGGTTTGGGTATAGAGATTGTGCACATACACCATTCATCAATAATCCTTCATCATCATGATCTGATATCCCACCTGATCAGCATGACCATACATCTCTCAGTGACAAAACCTGTAGACGTCAATATTTTGAAGCTGAACTCTTGTAGAAATGTTTTCATTACAAACTGACAAACTTTACAAAGTTTGAATATACTATAATTACATATACTACATTTAGAAAATAAAATATCAGGCCTTTAATGGATGGCAAAAATACTTTTCAAAATAATGTAAATGATTTAGTAAATAATATTGTTATGTTAATCAAATTACTCCCTGTTATTGGAAAGGGTTTCAATACTACCAACAATACTGAAAACCAAGAGGCAATTCTGAAGCTTCTTGCAGCTTACAGCCACATTCGGCTCAGCAATTTGTTGATCCATGTCATTGAGTCCAGGTTAGGATGAAACCTGAGGCTGCTCCCACAAAGATCTGTAGACTGGTCTGAGAGTCAGGCCAGTCTTAGTTTTCTCTAGCTAATTGTACAGCTGGACAAAAATAGTTGGGACCACAGGGACCTCAAAGATGATGTTGTTAATTTGGGACCTTAATTGAACTCTTAACATCTCAGGAATCTTCCAGAAAGTCTTAGGTGCGAAGTCAGCCCATGGACACAGCAGCAACAGATACCAGTACTCATAGATACTTTTGTGCATTTACAAATCTTGTTTTTCTATTTCTGGAACGTGTTTTATATTTACAGATTACACATTTACACATGAATTGTAGATCTGTTCACACAAATAATACTTAGATAAATCTATCTGAAGAACTTCCACATTCACACATACCTTCATCTGCTAAAAAAGGTAATTGCCATCATTGGAAGACTTCCTTTACTGGTTGGTAATCTCTATGGAGTCTCAAAACCAAAACACTATAGCCTAAAATTGTTCATAATATAGGCTTTGATTTAACATAGTATTAGTTTGCACCAAATAACAGCATAGTAAGTGCAGTTTTGGATGATTTGCAGTTAAAAAGAAATCTAGTAGTTTATTCGTAAAGCTTAATAACTTAATTTATTAACAGATTCTACAGAATGTTATAAATGGGCATATTTCTTGGCAAAGTGGGAAAACATCCATCCATCCATCCATCTTCATCCGCTTATCCGGGGTCGGGTCGCGGGGGCAGCAGCTCCAGCAGGGGACCCCAGTAAAATCCTTTACATAAATTACACTGTTATTGCACAGGTCTACAAATAGGATGCCGCCATCTTAATTGTGGCTTCTTAACATCTTCCTACAGCTCAGATTAAGCTTCCAGTATACTCCATCAAAACTGCTTCTCAAACAGTCAAAAAGTTTCAGAAACCCCCAGCCTTCACACCTTACCATCATCAGATTAGGAGGGGGGGTGGGGGGGTGGCCTGTGTACATCCATTTTTTTTGCTAAAACTGAAGATCGGACATTCACACCCGCTTCACATTGTTATTGGCTAGCCCAGTGAGAAAGAGGGTAAGTGAGAAGAGCATTTAAACTCCTTTCCACCTCTCTTTTTTCATTCCTTGACACAACTGTTTCTGTCATTTTTCACATGAACAACAGAGCACAACACAATGATTGCTTTGAGGAGAGACTGTCTTAAAATGTGTGCCATAATCCCAATGTTTTACACAATCTCCCCTCTCTCCATGACTGCCGGATTTGCTGTCCGCTTTCTTGTGTGGCCTTTCGGCTCAGGTATGAATACTTCTGATTTCCACTGTGGTCGCCCACATTAGTTCAACCATTACTTTATACAGAAAGGCCAGATTAAGTCTTGCTCTACATATTCAGATTATGTGCAATGCACAATTTGCTGATATTTAACGAGTGAACTCCACCTTTACTACTTTTTACATTTGGTTGTGAGATCATTCGATTCCACCAAAAAGGGTATACTAAATGTCTCTTTTCAATCTGATGACTCTATGAAATAGTGAAAACTCAGGGGATTATGTGAAAAGTGGATGGATAAGTGAACCATCCAGGACATGCAGGAAGTTCTTTGTGTGCTGCTATGGAAACAAGTGGGCTTCAGTCTTAGTAAGGATTGGTCAGTGGGGGTGAAGCATCCTCGCTGTTTTACGTGAAGTGAACGGGCAAAGTGCCAATTGAAAGCCAACCATTCTAACTATTTTTATATGCTAGAACAAAACCTTGTCTGACATCCAGCTCCGCAAAGTCAGTGTAATCTACTCAGCCATCAGTACTGAATGTAGTTGGATCATGTAAACTGCAGATAAAATAAGAACTGCTAGTAATTGTTCTCTATTGCTGTGAAGACGTATACTTCTGTTTCCTGCCAGAATGAACACCTGGCTCTTGGCTTGTTGTTATAAAAAGACTGCAGCTGTGCAGTTGTATCTAGCATGTAAATTAATAAATATATTCTACTGGCTACAACTGCCTTTAATTTCTGAAATTGATTAGACAGTTTATCGGATGTGTATCCTTCCACTTCCACCATCTGTGAAAAGATATAATTTTCTTTTCCCACACTTCTTCATCGAGAAAATAATTACAGAACAGAGATATGAGAAGACTAAATGAATGCTATCAGTAAGCTGGAGGAAAAAATGTCATTGGACAACTGCATGGTCAGAGTGAACCACAGTGCATGGGACTAGTTAATGGTGGTAAGAAAGTGGCAATAAAAGCACATTCGAGCAAATTGGAGCACATGATTCTTCATTATAACCTGCCCTTTGGTAGACTCTTTAAATCTCATGTAAATCTCGTGCATAACAAACAAGGGCATCATAACGGAAATGACAGGGGTTGTTTTAGGTGGCAATTACACAGCCATGCCATGGTTCTACCATGGGTTGGTGGTGAATAACATTCAAAGGAAAGGAATAATCATAAACTGGGGTTGCAAAAAACAAAAAGGCATCCCAGCCCCCAACTGAGGTACAATAATTCAACATACTATGTTTGGTTTTGTGTTGTATATAGACATCTGTGCCCACAGGAATCACACTTTTGGTTTCTGCTGATGTTAAGAGATACAGACAAACACAGACAGAATTTTACTTGTGGAATCTCTATACTTCAGATGGAAAATATCAAATATGGAAAAAGACAACACAGGGAATGACAGATCTTACACTTTCTTCTACACTATATAGCAGGAATTCTAGATTGTCGATGCACATCTTTCTACCTGCTGGACAAGAATAATTTCTGGTCCACTTTTGAGTGTCACTTTAAGAAATAAAGACTCGTTAATAATAAAAGTAATTTCAGTACGATTTTCCAGGTCTCTTAGTAGTCTGAAATCCAATTAGTCATCTTCTAAGAAGCGTTTAAAAATAGCAAAATATGGACACATTTATGTCAATTATGCTAAAGATTTCAATTATGCTGCAGAAGACTTTCATTTTTAATTCTTGATCTTTTATACCTCCTGGTACTGCTCATTGACTAATGTAAGTAAGTATTTTATAACAGATAACATCAGTAGCAGGTAATGATTAAACAGGGGGAGGCAGCAGCCTGTGTACTCTCCATTTATTTCATGTGATTTTGCACTCCCTCCTCGCAGGAGGGGATGAGCTGATTGCAGTGTTCTCTCTGTCTTTTTCAATAAGACCGGCACTGTCGACTCCTCTTTGACTCAAACTCATGTGTGGAGTGACTGTCAACCCACCAAGGCGCATTCACTACAGCACACATCACATCCAAACTCCCTGTGCTCTGTCTGCATCACAGCTCCTCCCCAGCTCACTCTCGGCTCACAGTCATGTTCTGCAGCTTTGAACTTGAATTTTGCTCACCTCCAGTCTCTACCCAATAGCCCCTTTCCACTTCCCCATACACACTCTCCTCCCAATCTTATAACCCCCGCCTCCTTCCCTCCAGCTCCACTCGGGGCTACATGATAACACACTTTGGAGGGAGCCGTTTTCCCCCAGAGCAACCCAAACTGTGAACATATTCACTCAATCATAACAGCACTGTAGCAAAACTGCTGTCATGCCGAGTTTGCCATGCTAATGTGGCTCTAGGCACGACTACCCTGCCCTTAAAGTACTATGATGGAGGTGTTTTGTGGGTGCTGGAGGGAAAGGGGGTTATTTGGAGAGGTTAAATAGCACAATGCAGGGCGTATGGGGCGGGGCAGTGAATGTATGGAGGATGGGGTGGAGAGAGTCTATGAAGATACTTCACATCTAAGGAGTAGTTCCTCTTATAGCTGAGAGCAGTTTCATTCCCAGCAAGGCAAACACTGCTTGATGCATGGCAAAATGTGAAAACACTCGAGCTAGCTCCTCCTATTCTCCTCCATCTACTCTGTGAGAGGGGTGAGAGAAGAGGCTTCAAAGGGCTCGATTGATACCTGGTAATGCTTTGAACTATGTCCTTGGACTGTCATATGGAAAGACAGACACTCCCTTTAATCACCCACTTACAAACATCTTGTACCAAGACAGATGTACTCAGAAAGTGCCAACATCTCAACATTGCCTCACCCTTATCCCAGCACACCTGTATACACACACACACACACACACACACACACACAGTATTCTCTGCTAAAGCTACAGCATGGGGCTGATGGGACTAACAAGGATCTTACCTTCCTCTAAATGTGCAATAACTTCCTACTGGCAACATGTTGCTGTTGTCTGCAAAATCATTGCGACACCAAGGAGGGCAATCAGCCAATTATCATTACCACATTTTTCCAGGTTGCAGGCTCCCATTTATTTTGAGGTACATGTGGGAGGCTTGAAACCGATCCCTCCTGTGCCTCTTTGCTTCACCTTTGATGTTTCATAAAACTCAGAGATGGCTCTGCATGAGTCAAATGGGTGGTAGACACTTTTTTTTCTCACGTATGGAGGTCAGCGTTGTGTCAACCTGTAACCTGGACTGTGGCCTTAGAGGGAGTCCTTCTCTTCTACATTCAAACTAGAGTTTTAACAAACGAATAGTCTGATTATGTCTTGATTTAGAGTTAGATGACAGGATGGACGCCACTCTCAATATGTTAAATTTGTAGCATTTTTTAATAAATTAAATGTTTTTTTCAGTCTTCATATTGAGGTTGCCAGACAATATGTCTGGATATGAAATATGAATATTCTAGCCTACAACCCACTGTAAAACCACAACTTGATATTTTTACTCTTGGTTTTATTAAATAAACATTATCTATGTTGATTTGTGAGCTGTAGAGGTGCTGGTAGGCAGGGAGTTGCTTTCTGTAGACATAGGCAGCCAGAATATTTACATAAAAACATGCTAAAGCTGATATTTGTGTTGATTTATTATTAGCTTTCAGAGAAGCTTGCCTACAGCACTAGTGTCTAGATCATGGTGGTGGTGAAAGAGTAAGGAACAATAGCTAAAGATCTGGATGGATGTCATGTGGAGCGGGATATTTGATGACCTCAGTGGGAGGACCCATTGGATAGCTGGTTCTGGTCAAAACTGGAGTTGGGTTGCTTAAATGTGACAGTGAAATGGCAGCTGAGAGCCGCGGACCAAGGAACAGTTTTCAAGTTTGACACCAACATGATGAGGGCCTCACAAACGTTGGCTGAAGAGAAAAGTGTGTAGGTCAGCTGATTGATTTGTAAGTGGAAAATGAAAAGAAAAACATCAAAATCACTAGAGTAGCCTAAGCTAACAACATTTGTTAAGGCGAGACACCATCAAATAGGCATTTCCCCATCTTTACTCATATCACAATGAAACTTTACAAGCTGAAAGTAAACAAATTTTTAAAAAAATTAATTACAACTTTTCATGTTTTGTATTTTTATAGGCAAATGAGGTATTTTCTTATTATTTTTTTGCTGATTTGCATATTACAGAAATCCATTTTCTAACACATTGATAAGAGTCAGGTGAATTTCTTTGGTTTTATTGTGATAAAGACACTTACAGAATAGTTCATCAAAATACTGTTTTTTCATGGATTTATTCAAAATATACCACTCATATGTGAGATGGATCCTTTTTTCAAATATACACATAAAATGTTACATATATATATAGTGCTCTAGAAAAAGCTTTCAAACGATGTAAGATTTAATATGGAGAGTTTTAAAAATAACTTTTACATGGATAATGCTTACAAAGTAATTTACGCAATCTGCAGTTAACTGTTTTGGTATAAAATAGACAAATAATAATGTTTATTTATATTATTAAAGATTGTTTTGTATATTTTATGAAAGCATGGTAGTTGCAAAATAACTTGAAATCTGAAAATTAACATATTAAAGCAAAATCATAATTTTGGACTGTGGTGTCTCACCTTAAGCTTTTACAAAACCTATATGGTAAAAAAAAACCTTTCAATGTCTTTCAGTGGGCCACAATGTTCACCTTCGTACCAACAACATGCACTCTTCAAAATAGCCAGTACTGTTTTCTGCAAATTATTTTAATCTTCAATTGTTTTTTTCAAGCTAAATTGTAGATGTAGGTATGGTGCAACAGTAAGACTGTGCTCTTGTTGCAATCTGGGCTTCCCAGTTCATTGTGTTGCCGGTTGATACTTATTCTCATATTCTCTGTCTGTATGTAGACATGTTGAGGTTCCCACTTCGCCGTCTGTTTGTTTGCGTGATGTACAAGTAAAACCAGAAGCAGGTCAGGAGTGAAATCAACCATCAGGTTGTTGGTGTGATGGAAAATAGACGATTGTTAATTCATGTCACTGATGAATAAGTGATTGGCTCCAGCGTTGCAGGCCAGGCTTAAAGGCATGGGGCATATGGGGAATGAGGAGGGGCACAGATGCTCCTCGGGGCCAGAGGGCTCATAGGCAAACTTAAAAGGGACAGAGGGACAGAGAGAGAGGAGGGAGACACTGTTGCAAGCACAAGAGAGGAAGACAAGGCAAAGACAGAGAGAAAAGAGAGACAGGCTCAGACCCTGCTTCAAAAGCCAACTCTGGTCCCGCTGTGTAGAACTAACCCCCTAACTCAGCCCTCGAACCCAGCATCTGAAGTGCCAGTTCACTGCAGGGGCCTGAAGAGACTCTGCTTCAAGAAGTCTGCCTCCCAGCGTTAGGTCCTGTCCTACTCTGACCTCCAACAAAAGTAAACAGCTCAAAAAAGACTTTTGTACCCATGCAAGTGACAAGACCTCATAATGGGATGTAACAGAGAAACTCTATAAAAACATACAGGCAACAAAGATATTGATTCAAATTCCCTACCCCTTTAAAAATACCAATGTTTATGATCACACACATGCAGCAGACATGCACACGCTTGCTCACACACACACATACTGTATGTACAAATGTGCACATTCTGCAGAGCTACCCCTGGAGCATTGAGAGGATCTCAGCTCCATCTACTGGTGGCATTGTGAATGGGCTGCTCCACTGTGGCTGAGGGGAAATAAATACCAACTCAGTTCCCTAAAATCATTTTCTCCAGTGTCTTTGCCAAGCCTCCTTCCTTCCATTTCCACCTCTTTCAAGCCAAGAAATTAATCTGACATGATTAGTTGCAGTTTGCCAGTGCAGCAGTACAGTATCTTTTATCATCCATAAAGCCCTTATTTTACACCAAAGAAGGAGGAAGGTAGTTTCAATTTAGATTTGATAGTGAAATAGTGATGCCTATTTATAAATTAAATTAAATAATTAAATTAAATAAACACACACACAAACACACATCAAGTGTGCAGTCATCTGGAATTCACCTATTCACAGCTTTTAAATGTTCAATGTGTTTTAGTGGCATCTAGTGGTGAGGGATGTGAATTGCAACCAGCGACTCAAGGTGCATTAAGTGCTCCTTGGATGGTTCCATTTCTCAAGTTGCAAAGTCGTTCTTCCGACTTTGGTGTGTTCATGTGTTCTTAAGTCGGACTGTGAAATCAACATGGACGCTACTACCAAGATGTGTTGGATTAGCATTACCAGAGCATATAAACAACTGCAGACATCTAGTTCACTCCACATGGACAGCAAACTAACCGTTATAACCATATTACAAATTACATGCAAAACATATTTATATGCAATATGTGATTTTGCACAAATTTAAGTTCTTCTTTATGCACCATGTACACTTTATTTCTCTTTCTTGCTATAAATATATATGGAAGAAATATTGATTCTGATTATTTCAGTCACCTGTGGCAACAGAATGCAAAAATACAAGAACTTAGATGTGTGCCCAAATGGAAGGATAAATAAAGTTTACATTACCTCCGCTGTGGTTGGCATTTTTCTTCAACCGGCCCCGCTGTGTTGTGTCTGTGTAACGTTAGTCATCCTTGTCAAAGT
>JAPMOB010215819.1:8000-24523 GCA_029875015.1 Lepomis gibbosus | reverse complement strand
GAGTGACGTATTTAATTGATTCGGAACAAAGTATCTGTTCCAGAACAAAACAAATCGATCCAGGTGTGAAAGCACCCTTAATCAGACATTTACAGAAACGTGAGGGGTGCTCTCACTTTTGTTGCCAGCGGTTTAGACATTGTCTGTGTGATGTGTTATTCTGAGGGGACAGCAAATTTACACTGTTAATACAAGCTGTACACTCACTGCTTTACATAGTAGCAAAGGGTCATTTCTTCAGTGTTGAAACAGGAAAAGATGTAATCAGATAATCAGTCTGTAAAACCCAAGATTCCTCAGATCACGTCAGCTGACCGAAAGAGCAAGGTCGGGTTTTCTAAAAAAAAAAAAAACCTAACGTCCTCTCACCTCGCTCCAGACCAGCATGGTGCCAAAGACGACCTGCAGGCCGTCGAAGAAGTTGTCCCCGATGAGGATGACGGTGGCGCCGCCGGTCGTCCAGCCCTCGCTCGGGCTGATGGCTTTGATGCAGGGCGTAGCTGCTTCGGAAACACAGGCGACACAACAGCAACATGAGAAACAAGACGTACAGTTATTCAGAACACAACCATCAAATGAGATGTTTCCATCAGTACGGGGGCGGTGCGACGGCTAGAATCACATGCTAACCCGGCTAATTTAGATCAATAGTTCAGATCAACGGCTACGACCGTTTGAAATTCAGCTGTTGTTGGCAAACAGTTTAGCAAAACATCTCTTCTGAGATTAGTTAAATTTAAGGTGAGCAGCTAAAACAGTTTGCTTCACAGTTAAGGACAGAAGCTAAATATACAGTTTCAGGGTTTATCCAACAGGTCAGTTTAACAGTTAAATCTGTTTTATGCTAGAGGTCCAGTTAAAGAGATAAAACAATCTGGTTTAAGATAAATGATTGTTTAGCTTAAACCATTTTGCAGCTACACTTCAAAAACTAAAATCTTAGTCAGATGAATTATCTTAATTGAAGGCAAAATATACTTGTTTTCTGTCTGACAAGATTTTTCTTCTTACCAGGCTGCTTTTATGTCAGAACGTTTCAGTTGTTTCAAGTTTTTTTGGCCTTAAAAACAAGTGAAATATTCTTGTTCTGTTGGCAGATAATTTTGCTTATTTTAAGTTATATTTCCCCCATTTTAATGCTTTTTTCCCTTGTTTTTGAGAGCTCAGTTTTTGCAGTGTAGCGTTTCAGTTCGTCACGTTTTGGTTCCAGTTCACTGAATTAAATCTTCACTCCTAGGTGTCATGAATCAACGATTAAGTTAGATTGATTCGAGCTTCTTAAATGTGAATATTTTCTGGTTTCTTTGCGACAGTAAACTGAATATCTTTTGTTTGCGGACAAAACAAGACGTTTAAGGCCCATTTTATGAAATTTTAGTTTCAGTGTCAGTTTAGTTTCCAGTTTCAGCCCTCGTTTAAGTTACACCATCAAATTACTTGGTGCACAGCTTGTAACTGGGACTTTGACTCTGAAGATGGACAGGAAGCGTTAACTAAAATAATATCAGCAAAAGTAAAATTCTGAAAAGTAGGACCATTTGCATGATGTTTATTTGTCTCCCAGAGAGTTCATTAGTGATTATTTGTTCAATCAGTCAGTCAGAAACAAGCAGCAACTTCAAAGTGAAGCCAAAAACTGCAGTTCATGAGCGAGTCCCCACAGAACTCCATTCAAAAATGTCAGACTTTACAGGCTGGTACAAAACACGCATTTCGTCTCTGTAGCTAATTTCTAGCTAGCTCGTTCATGAAAAGTGTGTGGGGGTGAATGTTAACTAAATTATATTAAATAAGCCATACACACAGTCCCGTCCAGCTCAAATCTGTGGACATGTAGCTGTTTGTACCTGCAAAATACTGCGCAATGCGTTTGAATCTGTTGCTAACAGTGGACGGAGGCATCAATCTTGGTTTTCCGATTTAAATCTGTTGTTGGACTGAAACGAGGTCAACTCAGGTGCGACTTCACTCCCAGCTCCGACGTCTGAGGTATATTAAACGCAGCCTAAAGCTTAAAGTTATGCATAATTAAGGGTGGGACGCTTTGAGTGACAGGTGGGTGACCTCTCAGGTGGTCAACTGCAGCAACCAGGCTTCACTCGGCCCGCCTCAGCTCCACGAGTCGTTGTACTTAATATGTACTTAAGTGCTTTACTTGAGTATTTTCTTTCCATGCCTCTTTTTCCTTCTGCTCCACCTCAGAGGGAGATGTTTTACTTTGTATTTCACTACATTTATCTGACAGCTTCAGTTACTTTACAAAGTCAGATTTTTACTCACAAAACACATGAAGAGTTTATAAAATATGTTTAGTTATAAATTAAACTCCTGCAATTTATGCAGCTGACAGGATCGTTAGACTGAAATTTAATTGCCAACTAATATTGATGGTTGAAATCATTTTTCATGACGTGAACATCTGCTGCTTTTCCTTTAGATTCATTTTTAAAATTTTGAACTATTCAAATAATTTGAATGTTTGTGAATAATGTTGAGGTTTGGACACAACAAGCGTTTTGTCACTTTGGGCTGCAGGAATTTTTCTGTATTGAGTATTTCTACTTTGAATACTTCAAGTACATTTCCCTGATACAGGTACATACTTTTACTCAAGTACCATTTTCAACGCAGTACCTTTCTTGCAACAGAGTATTTTTACAGTGTGTACTTTTAGATAAAGGATCTGAATATTTGACCGGCTGCAGGTGACGTCACAGAGTCTGTGGTGACTTCTGACCGATCTGTAACAAACCTGCAGCTGACTTCCCTCCTCACTGATCCACCAGCAGTCTGTTAGTCCGCCACTAACACATGCAAATTGATCGTTTTTTCCGATGCCACAGAGATCAATAAGGGGCTCCACATAAACAGCGTCTCCGTGATGACTAGACTGCCGAGTCAGCCAGGCGGACGGACTCGCGAGGCTCCGCAGGTTTACAACCTTTTCCCGGACCGAGAGCCTTTTTACTGGGAGGAGGATTTTATATTCCAGTCAGAGCTGGGAGCTTCCTTTTGTTTACTGATCTGATCCATAAAAACATTCCCGTTACAATTTTCACCACTATTAGTGCAGTAATGTTCTTCTGCTGCGAGTTACAGGCAGGAAGAGCTCGGGGAAAAGGGAAAGTTTGTTGTTAGGGTTTCAAAGCCAGATACTTTCAGGGGAGGCTCAGCGAATGGAAGTGAAAACAGATTACATGGGTTATAATATACATGTGCAGGAGTTTGGGGAGGCTCGCTGTCTTTCACACTTTCCCAGAGACCTTTTTCCTGCTTTCTGCGAGTAGCTGTTCAGACATGCTGTTACTCAGATATCCTTTTATCAGTGTTTTGGATACTGGGTCTATAAATGATATATTGATTTTCAATTAAATTTTTTTTACAAAACTTATGTTTCCGGGCCGTTTTCTCAAAATGAGCCTGAAATCTCCTCTTCAGCTGCTCTTACAGACACCACGCCTTCCAGGTGTCTTCCTGACTATATCCTGAAGGTTTGTACAGACGAGTTTGTTCATTCACAGCCTGATTTATAAAACCTTGTTTTACTAAAAACACGTATGGATTGATTTTTATGCCCGTAGATAGTATTTTCTGATTTATGGAGAAATAAAACGAGATATAGAATAGAATAAAATAGAATAGACTTTATTGTCCCCTAGGGGAAATTTGTCATGGATTCAAAAAAGTGCGTAGTAGTAGCTGCCCTTAGAAACAATAAATACACATAAAATACAAATAACAGCTAAAGACGTACACGTAGGCTACATACACACTCATAACACATCCAGTAAAAATAAAAAATAAAAAGAATGAAAATAAATAAATAAATAATAATAAATAATAAAAACAAATAAAATAAGATATCCAAAATCCCGTCTGTGAAACCGTTTGAGTTTAATGTGTCAGCAAAATGAAACAGTGATTCTGAACTAATCCAGAGTTCAGACTTCAGTTCTAGAAATAGATGCAAATTAGCGCAGATTTCCTTACACACTGCCTCATTTGCATATTTAAACATAAAACTTCTGAAAAAATGTAACACAAAAAAAACGATTGTCTTAATGTGAGTGAGAATCAATTAGTAAATTTTTTTTACCCTGTTCACCTGCAGCGTCTGGCCTTAAGATTTGTTGAACAGCACTATCAGGTTATGTTGGATCAACAGAGTGTCTACGGGATCAATCCAGGGATTGAGTGAAACTAAGAGAAATAACCTAAATAAATAAAATAAATTTCAATTTAATCATGAATCAGGAGCTCATTTCTAGTTTCTGCAGAGCGTCCGAAATGCGCAGCGCCGTTCAGTTTCATCGGACGGTTTGTTGAGGGAGAGCAGCGGGAGGTTTTTCAGGTTGAGACGGTTCCCGGTAACTTTTAAAAGTCACTCTGAGTTTCCAGAGGAAAGAAAAGCCTGAACCCTTCAGCAGCAGCAGAGGGCCGAGGCTTCTCCCGCTCCGACGAGCCGATTGTCATCTCCTTATTAATTTCCCTCCTTTGTCACAGCAGTAAACAAACAGTCCGAGGGGTCTAAGGCGGGTGGCAGCGGCGGCCGACTTTCCGAACAAATGAATGGAGCACAAAGGCGAGGAGCAGGCGGTGGAAAGTTTTATCGAGGAGGGGGGGGGGNCAGGGTTGGTGACAAAGGCGGGAGCAGATGTTGGAGCTTTTTATCGGCTCTGAAAACATCCCCGTCTGGATGAGATGAAAGGCCCCCAGCTTCTCTCCGTGAGCCGAGTTACAGGGCTGTCTGGTAAACAACGGGCCCCTTTTGGCCCCTGCAGGACGCCATTCAGAACGCCCCGCGCCCCTCAGGGCGGAAACGCTTCTGTACGTGAATGTTTAAGTGCTGATTTGATAAGTTCCCGCACCGTCTCAAGGTGTTATCACAGGTGTGAAACAAGAACAGCTCAGCTTGGTGAATGACATATCTGTGTCAAGTAGCGTTTGTTTTATCCCTCTGGAGGTGCCAGACAGGTGGGGTTTGCCACACAGGACAGTGCTGCAAGAGCAGGGAAAAAGTTTGGGCACTCACAGGTCAGCTTAGTCTGCTTTTTCTTTGATCAACAACCTTATCCTGTCTGAATTGCACCCCAGAGTGATAAACTCCACCCTCCTGGTGCTGCAAGTAGGTTATACCAAACGAGACAATTACATCATCTGCTCCTGGAAAAGCCTCAAAACTTTAAAACAAGTGGAGGGAAACTGCAGAGGGAGTCGTTTGGGAGGTGACAGAGGGAGGACAAGGCGCCTTTTTTCAAGTTTGACTGGTGGCAAATTGTTCCAGGGTTTGTTTCACTCAGCTGTTTGTCCCAGGAGGGTGGGGTTTACCCTCATAAGACTAAAATGATGAGTGTCAAGAAGACAGAAGCAGCATTAAAAGTCTGTCAACTTTTCTGTCACTGAAAGTTTTACGTGGTATTTCTAATGACCTGATATTGTTAAGACCCGCCCGTCTGGTGTACCCAGCAGGTTAAAACAGGTGGTTTGCGAGGGAGTTCTAACGTCTGATAAATTGTTTTACTCAGTTCGATGTCCCAGAGGGGTGGGAAGGGTTCAGCTGATAGGAGTAAAACAACAAGTGTTGGGAAGTTCAATTGCGTTGGATGCCTGGACACGCTGACCCCACCCGTCTGGTGTTCCAAGTAGGTGAAAACAAGCAAAAGAGTTTCACCGTCTCCTCCACCAAAGCCTAAAACTTTAAAACAAGTCGAGGGAAACCGCAGAGTAAGTCTTCTGGGATGTGACAGAGGGAGGATACAGCGTTTTTTAGATGTCTGGCTGGTGGCAAAAAGGGTTCAGGGTTTGTTTTGTTTTACTGTATGTCCCAGGTGGGTGGGGCTAACCTCACGATTACCTGACTGTGAAGTTTAGACAAATGCACATGAAAGTGAAAGTCAATACTTTTCAGTGACTTTCAGTTACCTGAGAGTTTAAAAGGTCCTGATAAGGGAAGCCCCGTCCATCTGGTGAGCCCAGTAGGTTAAAACAAGCCAAACAGTTACAAGATCTCTCCTGGAAACACTTCAAACTTTTAATGAAGTCTACGGAAACTGCAGAGCGAGGTGATTTGGTGGATGACAGATGGAAGATGCACTGGCTTGTAGATGTCAGACTGGTATTTATAAGCACTTAGCAAACTCAGGGTTTGTTTTTTGACTTTCTGGACGTGCCAGACAGGTGGAGTTTACCAAAACGGATGATCTAGTGAGTGCTGAGAATTTTAAAACAGATCCAGATAGTATCAGAGAGTCAGTTTAGTTTCACTTCCCAGTGACTGACGTGAGGCTTTATATCATAAACTCCACCCGCCTGGCGTTCCAAGTAGGTCGAAACAAACAAGAGACTTCTGCAGAAGCGTCAAACTTTGAAGCAAGTTGGGGGGAAACTGCAAAGGGACGTTATAGAGGTAAGATATATTGATCTGTCAATGCTTGATTGGTAGCAAATAGATTTTGAGTTTGTTTTACTCTCCTGTAGGTGCCACACGGGTGGGGCTTTCCACACAGGTCAAAGGGGACGTTTAGATGAAGTGTTTTAAAGTAGATTTACTCCCCTTTCCTGCGACCCACATCTTTTCTGATGCTGTTTGAAAAGCCTGGTACTGGTACGGTTAAGCCCCACCCATCTGGCACTCCAAGTAGGTCGAATCAAACGAGAGACTTATGTCATGGGTCCTGGAAGCGCCACAGTGAGGCGGGAGGGGTTTTATTGGAGCGGGGACGGGACAAAGTGGCATTAAAGTTTACAGCTTCGGAGAAAATGTTACCTCTGAGTTCCAGCTGTCAGAATCGAGTTTCGCCGTGTGAAGTTTACACGCCGATGATGCGTTTTATTGGTGGACGCTGGAAGAACGGAGTGTTTGTTCGCCGTCCTCTCCCGGCGGTGCGGGACGTGCAAATAGGAACACGGGGCTGGACGGAGCCCTGCCGTCCCCGCTTCCCTCTCCTCAGACCCCCTGGCTGTTTTCCTTTGCTGCAGTTGGTTTTTGGCTTTTGTGACATTAAATATTTGCCAGTTTTTTTCCCGTCTTAGTGATTCTTATAAATCAAACGCACCTCGCACTGCTTCTTAAAGGGCCACCCTTCAGATTTCACATATGAAACTTATATAATGTCGGTATATAAGATCTCCTGAGGCTATACATGTTTAACGGGAGGTGTGGAGTTTACAGCAGGTAGGCTCGAATAAAGACGCTATCCAGGTGCATTGTGGGAAATGTAGTACCCAGTGGTTTTGGATTTAAAGTCAGGATATTTCCACCCCTACTGTTCTGATTTGGATTTTTAATCTGCCTCTCAAACAAAACAAACCTACCATATAGAAATAAAATAAGAAGGTGCTGGTAGGTCGCAAAAACAAGCCTCTGCACACTGAGACGATTTTACTGTGACGGCCTCCATTTTTTCTGTTGCTTTTTTGGTTTTTAATCATTTTACAAAATTACTATACACAAAATTTTATGATACTAAAGACACAAACATGACAAATATCAAAAAATATGTAGACAAGCACGAGACACAAGAATCATTTCACATAAATCCATAAGAGACTAATATGTAACAGGAACTATTAACAACGTTTGTATGTTTTTCTACTATTTTTGATATTCATCATGTTTAGGTCTTTCTGTAAACCTGAGGAGGTGAAACTTTGTTGTTTTTCTTATTTTACCTTATGGAAGTGTAACACGAAATCGCTGAAATTCCCTCTTAATGTTTCAGGATCATATAGGAAACGTCTCTTTTAATTTACAGGTGCATCCAAAAAAAATTTGAATTTTGTGGGAAAATTGATTGTCTTCCAGAATTTAATTCAAAAAATGAAACTTTCTAGATCCATTACACACAAAGTGAATTTTTAATCTTCATGATTATGGCTTACACCTCGTGGAAATCAAAACTCCAGTGTCTCAAAATATTAGACTATTAGAATAAAGAGTCGAAATGTCGACCAGAGAAGAGCTCTGAGCAGCTGATTAACTCAAAACACCTGCAGAGGTTTTCCGAACCTTTAATTTCTGATTCAGCACAGTTCAAATGAATTTTTCCGCAATATTCAAATTTTTCTAGATGCACCACCAGCCAAATGGCCAGTGATCGAAAGGAAATCTACCAGCCACTTGCATATTTTAGCAACATTTGGCTGGTGGCTGCTGCTAATTCTGTATTAAACCTGTAATTTCGCAGAGCAATCCTCAGTCAGTGAGGATACATTTAAAAAAATATTATGGCGGTTTAACCTTTATTTTGAAAGGATAGTGTAACAGGAAGATGTGGGGATAACGTGCGACGAAGATTTCCAGCTGGACTTGGACCGGATCGCTGCGTTACACATCTTAAACCTGATGTCTGAATATTTCTGGACCTGCGTCCTACAGGAGCCCAAACGCTTAAAACTAAGAGTCTCTGGCGGACATCTTACCTTCGGAGGGGTCCAGGCGTCGGGCGCGGCGGCCATGTTTGGAGTTGTTGTGGACGAACATGTTGTCTGACACCGCCAGCACGTGACCGTCCACGTTGACTGTGGTGGAAACCACCACCTGCAACGCAAACATGTCAGGTTCATTTATAGCAGCACTGCGTCAGTCTAACTCATGAAGAAGTAAAGCAATGGTGGTCCCAGGTCTACCAGGCGCACCAGGTCCACCAGGCCTACCAGGTCCACCAGGTCTACCAGGCGCCCCAGGTCTACCAGGAACACCAGTTCTACCAGGTCTACCAGGCGCCCCAGGTCTACCAGGTGTACCAGATCTACTAGGCACTCCAGGTTTACCAGACGTACTAGGTGTAACAGGTCTACCCGGCGTCCCAGGTGTAGCAGGTCTACCACATGCACCAGGTCTACGAGGCGCATAAGGTCTACCAGGTGTACCGGATCTACCAGGTCTACCAAGTGTACCAGGTCTACCAGGTGCACCAGGCGCACCCGGTGTACCGGGGTCTACCAGGTCTACCAGGTGCACCGAGTGTACCAGGTGTGTCTGTCACAGTTCAGCCTCTTACCTGGAACCTCCTCATGTCTCGTGGGTTTCCTGCGTTTTTCAAACAGTTCTGATTGCACTTGAGGAAGAACTTGAGGAAGAATCTGCAGGCAGAAACAACAGACAGGGCACATCAGTGTGGATTCAGGTTTCAGGTTCTCAGAGCCCCGATCTGATCACCGATCTGGTCTATCGAGCTCATTAAGAGCCGGCACAAACAAACCCTGATCCGGGATCAGAGACAACGCTGCAGCTACGTGGAGTCGGGCTCAGTTTGACTTTACAGGACTCATTTTACAGGGAAAGTTTTTCTCTCCTAATTCAACAAACCAAATAAAGGTTCAATAAAAACAATAAAAGACACAGCAGAATTTATTTTATTCTTTACTCACATGTTTCTATAATCAAACCAATCAGATTCAGCGCATTTTTATTTTTCATTTCAAGTGTTATTAAAACAGAAAAATCTGACAAGAAATAATAATTGATACAAGTCAAAATTATTAAATGACAAGACAATAAAAATAATGTTAATAATAAAAGTAGATTTAAAAAAAAAAATGTATTTACATATTTGAAAAGGAGCGGGAAGAAGAAAAAACATTATTTTATTCCCCCGTGTCCACAAACCAAACGATCTGATGATAAATAATCCACCCACAGTACGGGTCCCGTTCAAAAGTCCGCTTCTAGCCAGGTCCAGTCAAACACCCGGACGTGCATACCTGTCAAGTGTCCCGTTTTGGCCGGGAAAGTCCCGTATTTTACCCTTTTTTCCCGCCATCCTCCCGTATTAGTATTTTCCCGTAAATCTCCCGTATTTTAACCTGCGTTATTAAAAAATAATAATACCTATAATAATATGGTTAGAAATCGTGTCCGACTTTAGCCGGCGCTGCAAAACGTCACCAGGACACATGACATTAAAAACTCGCGGGAGCAAGGCGGCTGCAGGCGCCGAGCCCGGCGGCCGCAGTTGCTTTTTCAGGCTGCACAAAGTTGGAACCACACCTTTGTCAGGTCTCACGGCATTTTTCTTTGCAATTGCCGCGAGATCAGTCATTGATCTCAGCTCACAGTAAGTTGCTGCAGGTAGAAAGTGTCCGACTTTACGGCGCCGTTTTTGCAGTCACCTGCAGCTCACGTTAGACTATGAAGTCGGTGAAATTCAGCCGCTGTCATCTCAAATGCACCTATACCTAATCTGAGCTCTGTCACTAGCCTCGCGATAACTGCCACCTGCAGGTAAACGTTAGTTAGAGAACAGAACTGTTTGCACTCTCTCATGTAAAATTAACCCCTCTGGCCCCGCCCACAAATACACTCCTTCTAAAACAGTCTTAAAGAAGCAAAGTCTGCAACAAATTTCTACAAAGAAAAGCAATATAAAATGAAAACAATGTGTGGAAAGATAAGCAATGTTAAATGAACAGAAAATATGCAAATAAGCATTTAAATAAATGCTCTTCATATAAACCCTTTTGTGTTTTCGTTTAGGCTTTAACACCTGTCTTAAAATGTGAGGGATACTGGAGCTTGGTTGGGGTGGTGGGACTGCTTTCCCTTATTTTCTTGACAGGTATGGGCGTGTTCTCGCTCTGTCCGTTTTACCGATCCCGCACCGGGTGGTGACTCGTGTGGACTTTGTATAGCCAAGTATCCCAGAATGCATTTCGTACCAACGAGCAACAACAGCGGAGGAGAAGACTCACAGCTGGAAGTTCTAACTCTGCTGTAGATGCAGTTTTAAGAGTTCAGGTGAGAATATCTTTGTTTGAACTTCACATCTGTCTGTCGAGATTTAAAAGACACAACGTCCCGCCGGCAGCCGATATAACGTCACCGTCATCAAGTCCATCGCTGTTCCAGTTGCACAGCGACAGACTGAAAGTTAGGAACCCAGAAGCAGAATCCAAACGCACGGTTCCAACTTGAAACGGGTTCTGGATACCCAAGTTAATAAAAGCTTTATAACAGACTGTGGGTCGTACATGTTGAAGGCGTCCTGTGTTATAAAGCATTTATTAGATGAAGTAAAGTTCAGGTTAATAAAGATAAAACTGATTCTGTCTCACGTGGCGTTTTTGTCGATGCTGGATGAATCACCTCATTAAAGGCGTAAATGTCAAATATCAACTGAAATGAATAAAATTAATGAATATTTGTAATCTAAACTGGAGCTTTAGAGTAAAACACACTTAAAACATCTTTACAGATTCATTTGAACATAAATTCACACACACGTTTGTTCCAAGACGCTCTGAATGTTATCTTTACTGCTGGCGCCGCTCTTCTTGTCGTGGCGTTTCGATTTCCGGGTCACATTTAGTCTCTCGCCTCTCAGCAGCAGATGAAATTATCATTCTGCGGCGGCGGCGGCTTGATAAAGACAGTCGACACTTCCCGCAGACTTATGGCGTCTCATTAGGAACCGCCTTTTTTCCCCCTCCCGCACGTCCGATCCCTCGCCCCCGCCGCGCGTTGATTTACGCCGATTTTTTACGGCAGCAGAGGAGTATTGATTGGGAATGGATATCAATGAGGACGGGCGGTAATAACCCGCAGCTTTGGAGGAGGACAGTGGGGGGGTCAGAATGGATTGCCACCTTAATGCATTTCCCACTGCCTTGTAATCTGTGCACATCCATCTCTCGGACCATAAGCCCCACCCCCCCCGTTCTGATGGAGCGCTTCCTTTTTAATTGCCACATTATCACAATAATAATCCGGGCAGTTAACAAGCGGCAAGGTCGCAGACAGACATGTCACATTAACCAGGGGATAACCTCGGCAGAATACCCACACCCCATCTCTTCCACCGCCTCCTCCGCCTGACTCCGCATCAGCAAGGCATGCTGGGAGTGCACGAGGAGGAGATATAAATGAGGTCGGCATCGATTTCCACCTTAATAAGACGGTAACAATATCTTTAAAAACACACAGCGGGAGCTCAGCCAGGTTTCACTCTCTCTGCAGTCGGACAGCATTTTTACACTTCGCTCCAACAAATCACAATATTTTACCCGTTAATAATGACGTCATTAAAGATAATTCACAGATTCTCACATTCATTTTGTTTCTGGGGGCTTCTGGCGCTGCTTTTTTTAATGGTAAAAAAACTTAAACTTGACGGATTATTATGTGTTAAAGGTCTTTTTTTAAAAAGGTAAAGGCTTGAAAATGGAGCGAATAACATAAAAGCCAGCGCTTTATTCACACCTTCAGAAGAAACTGGTGTAATGTGAAAATTCAGAGAGCTAAATGTAAAGTTTTTACACCTTAAAATGCTTAAAACACTGAGATCTCCCTATATATGTGTAAATATATTTATGTGTAAAAACAACTTGGTAATAAATCAGCTTGTGATTCTGAAATGACCCATTTCTTCAAAACTTTGCACCCTAACTGAAACACTAAGATTAATTTTAACGGCACCTGTAATTTCTTTAGGTAAATTTGAACATTCTGTCCTTAACGCATCTATTTATTTATTAATTAACCCAAAAACTTAATTGAAACATAAAGGTTAAGGTACAAAAGAAGATGCATCTGCAACAGGGTTCTTGAACTCGTAATCGACGAGAGGTCACTTTCTGACGGTCTGACTTTGTCTATTGAGTGATACCACATTTTACTCGGGCAGTGAACGCAACACCGGCTCACGAGCTTGTATGTATGTGATGTTAGCTAGAGCAGAAAGGCGTCCTACCGGCCGGCGATGGGAGGGTCTGGTTGGAAGTCCGTCTCTCTGTGTAATTTCACAGTTTAAACAGGCGTAAAGGCGTTGGTGCGAGCGGGACAAAGATGCGGAGATCACCACGGAGGAAGGCGTAACGTGGAACCGTTTCTGGTCCGGACCTGCCCTGACTGACGGGCGAATTAAACAGCTGGCTGACGCTTTGGTCACGTGTGTTCTTCGCACCGCACCGACTATTTTTTGTTAGAATTTAGAGGCGGTTGAGTGAAACGATTTTGGTTTGAACTGCTTTACTTTGATTAACTTTTGGAGCTGCAGAGAGCTCCTGCTGGACGTTTTGTTTCCTCCCTCCTTGATCGTGCAAAGAGATGAACTTTATAAGTTATTCCCAAGGGACTGAGTGTTTTTGTTTGTTTCCGATTGTTTTGTTGTTTTGTTCTGAAACCACGCCCTGCTTCTGTCGAAATATTGCTGACAATTTATTTTCTTGAAACCACCAAAACTGATTTCTGTGTGTGGGATTTTATTCAGATTTTCATTGAAACGTGTCATATTTACATTATCATATTTACATATCACATGTGTCCTTTGTGGGTGGGAATCTGTGACGCAACGACTTGTCAGGTTAACCCCGCCTACGCCCAAGTAAAAATACAAATACAGAAAACTTGTTGTGTGTTTATATATATATATATTTATTTCTTCAGCAGGAAGCTGAGATGCTGGATGTTTTAAAACTTCCTGCGTGGACACTGGTTTGTCTGATTTGTGTGAACTGACCCTTTAAAGAGACACACTGAGCATGGAGGAGAAGGAGGAGGAGGAGGAGGGTGTGTATCGACTGAAAGCTGATCTGCTGCTCTGGAGGCTCTAATGCCCTTTATGGCAGTGAACAGAATAATATGGAGCTCCATTCAGATGATACTGAGTCCTTCAGAGAGCTGATATGGATCAATACGGATTGAATTAAAACGCAGCTGGAGACAAGACCAGAGGCTCACACACACACACACGTACACACACAGAAATACTAACATGGTACAAACACACAAGGAGCTGCTCAGACTGTACACACAGTAATACACACATATAAATACAATACATACAGAAATACACACACACTAAGACACACAAAAGCCTGTGTACACAAACAACATCCTGCTCAGAGACAGAAACACACACACACACATTTATAACACATGGACGTGGCCTCCGTGACGCCACCCGCAGGAGTGCGAAGCTCAGTGTGGCGGCCATCTTGGCGGCACTTGACTCGCCTAACCCCCCGCTAATCCAAGAGTGGGCAAAGATGATGATGATGATGATGGATACAGCCGCACACAAACACACAAGTGTTTTAGTATTTTACAAGCGGTAACGCTGCGTTGCCAGAGCGCCGGCATTGGACCCGATGTTGTTAAAAGTCAGCTGTTGGCTAAAAAGCTAAAGGGAAAACGGAGAAGGAGGGAGAGACTTTGTCATCCGCTGTAAGCTCTGTCCGGCAAAAAGCTTTCAGCCACCAACAATTCTGCGTCTGATTTACTGAAAAATGTGAAGCGTTAAAGTAAAAAAAGTAAAGTACTGAAGCAGTAAAGTAACAGCCTTATTTTTTTTAATGACTATAAAGTCAAAAATAACTTATTACAGTTCCTCAGTACTGTTTAAATACACAACAACTCACATTCACATGTAGCCGTGTTTCCCGTTAATTAGTGAGACATCGCAATAGTTTCAAAATAAACCGAAGATATTTTTACACATCTCCGCTCCGCTTTTCAAAATAAGGCGTCTATACAGGATGGAAATAACATTAATTGGATTATATTCACAGAAAGTATAAAACATATTAAAGATATGTCCATTAAAAGAAAAAAAAACAATAATAAAATGTTAGGGAAATTATTTTCTATTCTTTGACTTTTTAAAACATTAAATACATTTGTTGACTTTTGTTGCTGTTTCATCACCATTAAAAGCTCTACTATGGGTTTATCATCAAATAGTTCACTAGAGCACAACATTGTTTACAAGAGTGCAAAGTTCTTCGTAGAAAGCGTCTTAATTTTGCACCAAATTAATAAATTTAACCTTTAAAATGTGGCACGCACCCGGACCCCTCGAGAGGGTCCGAGGCCCAACCGCCACAGGCTCTTAAAATCCTTTGGGAAACACTGTGTGGACACCTGCAGACACAAAGTGACAACGACACACAAACACGCCCNCCCCCCACCCCCCCGTGCACGCCAATGCCAGTGACTACATATATAAATGTAAAGAGCAGCGTTCACTTTGTTCACCTTTAACTCAGAGTAGAGGAGGAACATGAGGGAGGGCGCCGTTAAGTGTTCCAGTGGAGCCGATTTAAAGCTAATTTGGCTCACAGAGGGGGGGCAGGGGGGGGGTCTGACTTCAGCGTTTTCACCGGCCACTCTGGATGATGTCACCCCTGACCACACCCCAGTGCACTATGGGAAGCAATTACGTCGGGCTCAGATTACAAGGCCCTGATGAACAACACACACACATATAGCCTATATGAACACACACACACACACTCTGAAGGCTGGGAGAGGATGCTCGCCACACACACACACACGTGCACACTCACGTGCACACACACTCCCTGGAGTCTCTCACTTATTACGTTAGGGGCAAGAAAGAAAAAGAAGCAGAAAAAAAAATCAATATTTCAGCAGGAGTATTTTTAAAAGCTGCCGTGTTGCTGATCCCGCCGCCTGCCGCCGCTGCTCGCCCTCGCAGTTTGATGCTCTCTGTGAGAAGCCACCACACCTCCCGTCGCTGCGAGTTTACCACCTGACCGCCCGGCGAGTCCGGGCCAGCACGCCGCCGCCGCCGCCAACAACACCGCCGTCGACTCATCTCACTGGTGACAAAGTGAAATAAAGCAAACAAAGCAAGCGTGGCGAGCCGAGGCCGCCGCTGAGCCCAACAGCGATCCGTCCTGGTTAACCCGCTATAACCGCCTTTCGCCGTCACACCTCATTTGCTTGCAGCTAACGAACAAACCGTGGAGGAGAAACAAAAGCGAGGAAAAGGGAAGGAGAAAAAAAAAAAGAAAAGAAAAACAAGCTCGCAGGCGGTTAGTGCTGCAAAGAAAACATCAGAAGAAGAAGAAGTGGAAGGCATTGGAGGAAGCGCCGCCTCATTAGGAGGTCGAGTGAAGCCTAATATTGACTCTGCCGTGTTGTTGAAACGCCCTCTTCAAATAATTACTGAGGAATTCAGATGCTGCTAATTAGGATCTGAAACAAGAGCAGCTTCACGCCCGTTACCATTACATGATGATTCACTGGCCTCAGCGCCGTGTGTGTGTGTTTTTGTCTGGCCTTATTACAGCACATGAGCGAGCTGCATGTGTGTGCGTGTGTTACAGTGTTAGTGTGTGCGTGGGGACGGGGCCCTCCTTGGCTCTGCTACACGCCATCAATAATTCACAAGCCAAGATGGCAATTACAGGACCATGTACAATCAAACTAAATATTTGATGAGGCACTAAAACAGTCCCTGGAACAGATCTGCCTCTGTCTCTGTCTGTCTTAGCCTCACACACACACACATGCACACATGCACACGCACACAGCCGCTCCACTGTCTATTGTCACAACACATTAGGTCCTCGGTCCCTTATTCCCCAGACTTTGTTCTCGACACGCAAAAGCAGTTTATTCTGCTAAAAGAGCCGCCTCGCGCAATTCATTTGCTCCGTCTGAAATATTGAGCGCCGCCATTATTGTGCGTTCTGGGAGGCCAAGGATCGGCCCGCTCGGTTGTTTTTGGTTTTTGTCTTTGCAAATAAAAGCGACAGCGACGAGAGCAAACGAGGAG